>BPUM01001105.1:0-125988 GCA_020521455.1 Prunus kanzakura | reverse complement strand
CTCGCTTAAACACACACTTGTAGCCGATCATCTTCCGATCTTTGGGTTTAGGAACCAACTCCCAAACGGAGTTCCAGTGTAGAGATTCCATCTCATCCATCATAGCACCCATCCAACTTTCCCACTCTGAACTCTTAACTGCTTCTTGGAACGTGGTTGGATCCATTCACTAATGTTTAAAGCATAGTCAACTGCGTCTGTCTCCCGTCCAAACCATTTAGGGGGTTTCATGGTTCTCTTGGGCCTGGACCTAGCTATGATGGAATTGTAATGTTTGTCCTTACTCCAACAACATCCTCCATCACCTCTAGTTTCTTGACATTCATCATAGGCAAGGTCTTCTCATCAAACGCTACATCCTTGTTGAGTGTTTTCTTCCGGTTCACTGTATCCCATAGCTTGAAACCCTTCACACCGGTCTCAAAGCCAAGGAATATGCACCCAAGAGACTTCGGTTTCAACTTGGTTCTCTTATCACTAGGTATGAGAGCATATACATTGCATCCAAATACTTTAAGAGTAGTATACTAAACATATTTATTAGACCATACCTCTTTTGCACAATTGACATCAAGATATTTCGATGGCGACCAGTTAACCAAATAGAAAGCGTGGTTAACCGCCTCCGCATGCACCTCTCACGCTCCATGAGAGTTCAATTTATCCTCTCCATGGCTCCATTTTGTTGAGGCGTCTTCTTCATGGTAAAATGTCTCTTGACACTCTTGCTCTTCCAAAACTCAAGAAATTTGCTGTCTTTATATTCTCCTCCATTGTCACTTTTTAGGATCTTGATCTTCCTTCCCATAAGGTTCTCTACTTCTGCATCCCACTCCTTGAATTTGGTGAAAACCTCAGATTTATCCTTTATGAAATAGACCCATACATTCCTAGAAAAATTATCCAAGAATATGACGTAGGAGCAAGCTACACCCCATGACTTAACTGGCGTAAGCCCCTAGACATCCGAGTGAATATAATCAAGCCCTCCCATGCTACTATTCTCTTTGTATTACTGCTTGAATGTCATATTCGACTGCTTCCCCATGGGACAATATTTGCAGAACTCGAGTTTGCAACTCTGCACTTCCTTAAGAAGCTTCCGTTTGTGCAACTGATCGGTGCATATTTACATATCATTTTGTACCCTTCTAACTTATGATTTGGTTATGTTTTTGAGTTAAACTTGTGCTTTTAATAAGTTTTGTGTTTGTTTCAGTGTTATAAGCTTGAGACTCACTAATTGCATTTTGGAGACAAGTTAGCTCAAAATGGTGTCTGCAGATCAGTCAACTTCACGGATTAGACTGTACTTACTCAAGAAGAACCAGATAATGAACCATATATCATCGGAAAGATACGGAAGTCTAGTTTCTGTAGAATTTTACGGTTCATGATTCCGAGTCTTCTAGAGAAAGTTATACATGTTTTGGCAACTTAAGGTCAAATTCGGCAGCATCTGCGTTACTGGGCCAAAAATCACATTTGAAGGCCTTACCGATTTTTCCTTGAGTTGGGCGGCATATTCTTGGAAAGATAAGACAAAGAGCTTCAAGATCCATATTCTTCCAGATTTTTCAGATTGGAGCCACAAACCCAAAACGAGCCCACAAGCTGGCTGCAATGCATTGTCATGCATGACATATGCATGATGAAGTGTTGTTGATTGTGGGAAAGTTTGGTGAAGCATATTCAATACCTATTTTTGAGTGGAATTTTGCAGCAGCCAAAAGATGATGAAGTGGGAGCTGCAACACTAAGCCTAAATACAAGAGGAATTGTTTTCAAATGCAATAGTGTGTTAGGTGAATTAAGTGTTGTAAGTTGGTGAAGTGAGTGTGGTTAGTGAACTCTATTGTATAATTCAGATTTTCACTTCCCCTAGGCCTATAAATAGGGAAGTTCTCTAAGCTTGTAAACACACCCCAAGGGGGGGAGCTCTCAAACACTTCTCTAGAGCTCCCTTCCCTTCTCTCCCTCAAATTCTCTTAGTTTCTCTTTCTAGTTTTCAATTGTTGTAATGAAATCTTTGTGCTGAAATTATCCTTAAGTTTTTCTTAGTTCCACTTTACTTTTCATTATGTAAATTCTTTTTTTTAGTTTCCAAGTTTCAATTATGGTTCATGTTCTTATTCATTATGCTTATAAGTTAACATGCTTGTTTGAATGATTGATCACCATTAGAACTTGTTTGTTAACTATCTTGGTTTGAATTAAGAGTAGACACCATGCTTTAATTCGAATTGAACTATGAATAGGAAGAGTATGTATGGACATTCGACAACAGGGATTAGATACATGCTTGGTTGTTTAAATTGTTCTTCTATGCTTAATGGGTTCCTAATGCTTAATTTTAGGTTAGACAACAAATGAGCAAATTAGGGAATTAGGAACACAAGGTTATGACCAAACACCATGGCTTAATCATACTTTAGCTAGAATTAATCCGTTAATCTAATTGAACTTGGGAACTTATTTGCTTGAGTTACTTTCTTTTTTTTCTTTCTTCCTTCCTTCTTTCATGTTCTTTTCTGTTTTGTGTAGGAAAACTGAATTGGATCATTCAATCACCAATCCCTGTGGAATCGACCTCGCACTTACATATGCTAAACTACCAACGGCTCGTGCACTTGCGAGTATCACAAGTTGAGGATGCAGCTGAATCCATTTTGGTGCAGCTGATATCTACGCAACAGCAACTCTTGCATGGCTCGCTCACTCATATGTCAAAGCCTCAAATGCCAAATTTGAGTCTCATCCTCTGAGTTCTTTTTGGTAGATATATCGGCTCCACCAGTCACCATTATGCCACATAGTCGATATAGGCAGTTAGGTAATCTCTCCATTCACAATCACAAGTTAACCCTTTTAGACTATGAGTTTCCCTCCTATGGGCTTGTAGGAATAACCATTCTTGTCAAAAGTACTGAGGGAGATGAGATTCTTCCTCAACTTTGGTATGCACGTAACCATACTCAATGTCATAACCATGCTGTCATGCATCTTCACCTTAATAGTACATATGCCTTCAACTTTACAAACTGAGACGTCCCCCATCATAACTTCGCCGCCGTTATCCACCTTATACGTGTTAAATCAAGATTTGTTTGAACACATATGATATGAACACTCGAAATCCAAAATCCAGTCAGAAGAAGAAACCTTGGAAGACATAGCAAGTGCATTAGTATTAACATATAGGACCCCTGGTTCTTCCAATGATATTTTGACTCACATTCAAAACAACCGTCTTTCGCCCTGAACTTTGATCTTCCCTTATTGCTCTTTTTGCCTTTGCGCTTACTCGATCGACCTCTCTCTCTGGGCTTAGCTATAAGACATTCACCTTGAAAGACATCTCCGGATTGTTGAACTATCCTGTCATGCTTCAGGATATCTTGTATCACCTCTTCATACTTCAAAGTTTCCTTGCTGAACATAAGCGTCGTGTGGAAGTTCTTATAAGAGGGAGGCATGGATGTCAACAACATCACGGCCTTGTCTTCTGACTTATGAACCTCATCCAACCTCTGCAAGTCTGCAATACACCTATTAAAAGTGCTAATGTGCTCCATCATGTTTGCGCCCTCCATCTTTAAAGAGTGAAGCTCCTCCTTCAAGAAGAGCTTGTTGGACAAATATCTTGATGCAAACATCTCCCATGTATGCTTTGCGTTGTCTTCCATTGCATTACACAACACTTCGTCAGTAAGATGTTGTTTGATGGATCTTCTAGAAAGCTCGTCTAGGTCTTCCGACTCAACATCCGTAATTTTTTTTGCTTCTTTTCCTTGCCTGCCAAGACTATGTTGAACCTTGCCGCTTAAGTACGCATGTCATCCTTCTTTGCCAAAGTGTGAAGTTCTTCTTGCCGGTGAACGACTTCAACTAGACCTTCACACTCGCCACTTGTGGTGTCATCTTATGGGAGGTTTCTCCTCCCTCCTTGTCACCTGTGATCGTCAACACATTGACGCTCTTAAAGTTATAAGAGTACTTATCGTTGATGGACTACACAACTACCACACACAAGTCACGCAAAGATAAAGTATACACACGACCCGAAAATTCAACAGGCACACATAGAGCACAAGAATTTATAGAGGTTTGGATTTGTGCCCACGTCCTTTTTTGTGATCCCCGAGAAATTCACTTGTAAGAATGACATGACTCGCCCAAAATTCCCCTTGGAACTCGTGACGAACCATGTAACTATCCGACACCTAGCAGATGTCGGCCCTATATTAACAACTTACCCTTCTTTAAACAAAAAAATAATAATTTTAAACCGCCTTATGGTTAGACTCCTACCAGAAAACTGGTAGAGTCTCCCCTGAAAAAGGCTCAGTCTAACAACAGCACATGTGGAAGCATAGTTTAAAAACCAAAGGTTCAGCATGCACAAGACAAGTTCACATACCAAAAACAAGTAATCGGGATGGCCACAGGCCTCACAAACAATTCAGAGCTATATCAGAGCATATCTAGTCAAGTTAAGTTTACAACAAAGAGAAACTACAATGGCAACAAGAGGAAATCCTACAGGAGGAAAATTGGAAGAGTAGCAGAAGAAGAGATGCCCATAAATGCTGGTCTGGTACTCGTCAACTGCTCAGGGGGAGCAAAATAATAAAAATGTGAGTGGACAAAAATCATAAAATTCCATATAAAACATCTCAAAACTGAAAATACTCTCCACCTAGGTGTATCCCATAGAAAATCCGTCAATTCCAAGTACTACACATGTGGAACAGTCCACTCCACATGTGCGATACGTCCTAGCAGAACTCAAGGACAAGTGGTCAACTTGAGACACAACTCCTAGTAGAACTCAGGGGGCACATGGTCAGCCTGAGACACAAAACCTAGTAGAACTCAGGGACAAGTGGTCAACCTGAGACGCAAATTCTAGCACCACACGGTTCGGTCGTCCCAGAGACTCGTGGGCTAATGTCATACGCTCATAGACTCATCCGAAGGCAACCAAGTCATCCGAAAATATTATAATTTCCGAAGGCAACCGGGATGTCTGTGGATAGAATAACATTTGAAGGCAACCAATATTCCGAAAGGCAACAATATTACCTAAGGCAACAACTAGGGTACCTATGGTGGGTTTGAAAACCTTTCCTGAACATGTTATAAAACCATGCCCATAAAACCACTCTCTAAGACCCTTTCTCAAATCCAATCTTTAAACCATTCTCAAATTCCCAAGCTAACATTATTTAACAACATGCATGAGTATTTAAAATCATTTGAAACCAAAACCGAAAACTAAATCATAACAATATGCTTGAAAAACAAAAACCATAAATCATTCAAAATCATTTAATAAAATCCTCAAAACATGAAAACCATTTATAAAACAAACGTCCACTCATTGTGGGTCCAAGCGTGCTCAACCCTAATTTGGTGCGTTCGGAGCGGTACATGGCGTCTGTGAACCTATTTGAAAGGATACAACCATTAGTAAAACAGTAACTCCAAAATTGGACTTAAAAGTGAATTCTAGCTTTCCCGGAACCCTAAGTGTGTGAAACCCTACAAGATAGGTCCGAGTGTCTTACAAAGAGTCTCCAATGGCCAAGACGGTCTCAGAAGACATTCGGTCAACCGAGCCGGTGGGCCCATGACTTGGGACCGATCCAACTATCCGGTAGTTCCCGATCAAACGGTAGCTGATAGGCGAAACTCCCATCATTGGTCAAACTGCGAAGTCTCACCAATCCAAACATACTGTCGTGCTCGGGACGACGTGGGTTGACTTATAGGGCAAAGTGGGCCGTATCTGAGTGACCCACGAACTGCTGACAGCGGCGATGGCTTGAGGAATTATTCAACAACCATAAAGCTCCAAAGCGGGTCAAGCCTTATACCAAACGATCAAGCTCAACAAGGGAATATGTTTTATACCTATGTCGAAGATCAATTTGGCCGTTAATGGCATTCAACGATTCGTTTTTTCGCAGGAAACCTAGGAATTTCCCTGCTTTGATTTGAGTAATCAGACGAGGTTATGGGTTGGGCGTTGGAGGGGAAAGGTAGAGGAGAAGGATATGAGTGTTTTGGGACAAAAATGGTGGTAGGTGATGGCCGGAAATAGCAGGCGTAATGCCTGCAGTTTCCGGCAATGCGGCAATTTTTGTGTTGGTTCTTTGGATCCAAATTCCTGGGTATCTATTGGGTTTCAAGGGTGGATATTGGATGGGTTTTGTAGAGGAGGAAGAGGGGAACAAGTTTTGTGAAGGTTGCGCCTCCAACTATGGCAGGATGGCGAAGAAAAATCAGCTGGAGTGGCGGTGCCACTGTTCACATAAAAGAGAGAGAGAAATGTCGTGTTCTAATTTTCCAGCTGGGTTTTTAACTAAAACAAATTCTACAAAATTATGGTTGTGCCACTACACTTCCGTAGATCAAAATATCTTCGTTTCAACTCCGATTTGGGCCCACTATGTGTCTACGAACTCGTGAGCTCAAGCACTACGCAATGGACCCAAGAAATTTTTCAAACCAGCACAGAACAAAATGTCAACCCTAAACCACTAAGAAACCCTAAGGGTAATTTGATTTATAAATTAGGAAAATAAATTAACTTTTGGCACGGGATGTTACAAATAAACAACACCTTTGGTTACAATGAAAAAACCACTTTCTCTATATCAAACCCTAGCTCTCTTTTCTCTCACCCTTGGTCAAACCCAATTCGATGCCTTAGTTTTCTCACGTTATGAAAACCTAGCACTAAAGTGCCTATTTATAGTTCATAGAACTTAAGTACAAACCTAATAGGAATAGAAGACTTAACCTAGCCCAAATAGGCTAGAAAAAACTCAAAAACCCGTATAGAATACCAAAACACGCCGAGCAGGAAAACACACCGCGACCGGTTGCTTCTTTGCAGAGACTTGAATTCGCTCTAGCACTTGCGACTGCTGCTCCTAGGATTTATGCGACCGGTTGGTTCCAGAACCAATGACCAGTTGCCTCTTGCTTCTCCTCCCTAATTTGCACCATTTTAAGCGAGCCAAACTTCAACAAATAATACAAACCAACACTAACACTGGCAATCCAGAATAATTGGACCTCTTAGATGCATAAAAGTGATGAGGTTCTCAATTTTTAATTTCTGATTTTAATATTTTAATTGGTTTTGGTAAAAGCAAATTGTTGAATTGGATATAAAGAGGCAAATATAAGAATGCATCTCCAGTACATCCATTGTTTCTTAAGAGTAGTGTTTCTTTTTCCAGTCATGCTTCTTCAAAGTTAGTATTATAATCTTTTCTATGTTTTATTGATGTTCAGGTATCGGAGAGAGAAGGGCATGCTTAGGAATTTGATCGCTAATGAATGGAAGGCACAAGAAGCTCTAGCATGTTAATATGAGAGTGCTAAAAGATTTAGTTGCCATATTTTAGTCTTTCTGAATGCTTTGATACAAAGAAAAGTTGGTACCTTCTTTTTTTATTTCTTTGTTTCGTTTATGAATTTTCTCTGAAAGTTCACTCAGAGATTGGACTAAAGGACTAAGGCCTACCAAATGCTTAAAGGTAGGGGCAGACACTGGAAAGACAACCAAAGCCGTACAGAAGCACATGAGAAAAAAGAACGTAAAGAAGGGGGTAAAATAAAAATATAGTTCTATTTAACAATTGTTAATTGACATATATAATAGCTGATTCTTATATTATTTTGTGATTACACAATTCTTAATAGTGATTTGCTTATTTTGGTCTCAGTTACTAATTACTGTAATACACGTGTTCTAATTTCTTCTTTTTCATCTTAATATGCATTTTCAATAAATTTGCTTAAAGTTACTCTTTTGTTGGTTTTGGTAAGAAACAAACCCGGAAAAAGATAGGAAACACACCACTAATGTGACAGAGAAGTACCAAGCGAAGGAAAAACTATTTAATAAATAAACCCATATAAATAGTTCTCAGTTTTATTTTTGGATCTTCTTCGTGCCTTCCAATTTACTTGCTTTGTTGCTTAAAATTAAATAAAATGTGTTGACTGCACATCTGAGCCTAGTAGTATAATATTTTGTATGGCAAAAGAAGGTTACATACAATATAGGAGGGCTATTTAAGTTAAATTGGGGACACAAACAAGGTAATTTTGAAAAACGTAACAAAAAGCTCACGCCTCTCTCTCTCTCCCTTTCTCATGGCTCCACGCCGTTACCTCCACTCCTGGCGTCCTCACCTCCTCCTCTCCTCGGAGAGGAAAACTTCATCCTTTCAGTTAAATTTGCATATCCTTGAGACTATTTTACTGACTTAGGCATCAGAGGTCTTTTGGGACATCGATTATTTTGCAAGGTTCGAGAAAGAAGATGATCTAGAGAAGAGAGAATCATCCGCGAATATTCTCACCGAAAGATATTTGCACAAACAAAGAGGTTGTGAAAGCACATCATTCATAGAAAGACACAAAAATCTGCAACAGCAACACTCTTTTGTTGTCAACAAGGGGGTGTAAATTTGTCCATTGCATTTCGTTTAGAGTTTTGGTTTAATATCTTCTTCTTTTTTATTTTTTTATTTTTATAATCTTTAAGAAAATTGTTGAATTTGATTTAAATAGGTAACTATAACAATTAATTAAATCTCTACCAAATGAGATAATGAAATTAATATAACATTAACATGTTTTTAGTGTCGTAATTGTTTCTTCAACGTTAGTAATGAGATGTTTAGGAATTTGGTAGCTGATGGATGGAAGGCACAAGAAATTGGATCCCAAGCCTCTATATTTACATACGGTACATTTATCTGCATTTCACAATATCTAGGCCATTCCAATAATCTAACGACTTAAGAGGTGGGATGGCTGCTAGGTTTTTTTTTTCTTTTTAAAATTTTAAAATTTTATTTAAACTTAGCACTGTTAAGTTAAAATTAATTAAATGGATGGGTGTAAAAAGTTTAAAAGTGAAGTGTCAAATTTTAAGTCATTAGATTACTGGAATGGCTTAGATGTTGCGAAATGCATGTAAATGCACCGTTTGTAAATGTAGAGGCCTGGATCCCAAGAAACTCTAACATGTTCATGTGAGAGAGTGCATCAAAGAAAATGTAAAAAAGATTGAGCAAATTCAAAGAAACTGTGGCCAAGAGGTTGTAGTAGCTAGCTTTATATATAGGATTTAATTACTATATTATTTAGATTTTATCTAAAGGATTGTTTTAATTTTTATGTTGATGACTTTATTTATTAACTTCGTTTCTTTTCTTTAGCCCTAGAGAAAGATAATGGATTTTCATAAATGAAAATTTAAAAGAAATTTTTGTTTATGAATTTGCTCTGAAAGTTCATTTAGAGATTGGACTAAAGGCCAAAGGCCTATGAAATTCTTAAGGTTGGATACATAAAGTGAAAACTGTGAAGAATTAATGAGAGCATGAAGAAGGGGGCAAAAGTCAAGAACGATTTTGATGGTCAATTTATGAATACTCGTTCCCAACTTCTTCAATATGCAAATTCGAATCATATTTGGACAACTTGATTAGTACATGTTGCAAGACACCTAACTATGTGAAAAGACAAGCAAAACTGTGGAGAAGCAGATGAGAAGAATTAATGAGAGAGTGAAGAAGGGGACAAAAGTCATTGGTGACTACTAGTCAAGAATGATTTGATGGTCAATTTATGAATACTTGTTCCCGGCTTCTTCAATATGCAAATTCGAATCATATTTGGACCACTTGATTAGTACATGTTGCGGGTAACAAGTGGAATCCAGATTAGCCTATGAAAATTAAGGTGCCCATTTTAACACGCAGAAATGCCTACTTACCAACACCAAAGACGGCCACAAATCAAAGACTTGGTGCAAATTTTTTCCAATTACATGAATGTATTACCAAAAAAAAAAAAAAAAGAAGTGAGCTAACATTGGTGTAGCAGGCCTTCACCCTCAGTGTCAATTATCAGCACTTCAAATTGGTGTAGAATCTAGCTAACATTGGGACCTACACTGTGACAATGGGACACCCAATCGTTACACCAGCTAGACTTCTGTGGTTTCCTTAGTCATGCCGTAACACTTACGAGGCACAAGCACGGATGGAACTACCCTATGGGCTGTAGCCCAGAGAGGCTTTGGGACTAAATAATTACTACATCTCTTGGCCACAATTATCATATTAAGGATTACATACTTTTCACTGACCTATTGTTTACGCAAACACTCATTCTTTTATTTGGTCATCAATGACCTGCTTGTTTACACAATCCAAGAAGTAGAAATCCCAAAACCTAATATGAAAGTGATATAAAAATAAACGTTATCTATTGTGACCGAGACGACCAAAATTTGATGTATCAAAGGCTGAAATTTGGTAAACTTCAACGTAGTGAAATGAAAATTACCCTTAGTTTTATAACACATAATGTATTTTCATGAATAAAAAATTAAAACAAATTTTATTTTTGGCAAAATACTATCTGAGAAAGCATATTTTTTATTTTAAATGTAATAGCTAATTTATACAATGGGCATTCTTAGGATGCAGTCCTTTTTGATGTTTTGAATCCAAATTGCGAATACAAAGCGGCATGCAATGCTTTCATAAAGTAAAAGTTGGTCCCTTTTCTTTTTTTCCTTTATGAATTTTCTTTTATTCAGAGATTGGACTAAAGGTAAGGCCTACCAAATCCTGAAGGATATAAACAAAAAGTGAAAAGACAAGCAAAACCGTGCAAAAAGCAGATGAGAAGAATTAATGAGAGAGCATGAAGAAGGGGGCAAAAGCCATTGGTAAGCCAAGAACGATTTTGATGGTCAATTTTTGCATACTCTTTCCTTGCGTGTTCAATACACTAGAATAATTGGTGAACAGAAATTCGAATCATATTTGGACCTCTTGCACACTTTTGACCAAAAAATAATAATAATAATAACCTCTTGCACACAATAGTGATAAACATTTCATGTGCAAGTTAATGTTAAAGTTGTTCCATCTTTTCCTACAATGAAACGTTGGTACCTTCTTTTTTTTCTTTCTTTTTTTCGTTTATGAATTTTCTCTGAAAGCTCATTCACAGATTGGACTAAAATACTAAGGCCTACCAAATGCTTAAGGGTAGGGGCAGACAGTAGAAAGACAACCAAAGCCATACAGAAGCACATGAGAAGAAAGAATGTAAAGGAGGAGATAAAATAAAAATATAGTTCTATTTTACAATTGTTAATTGACGTATATAATAGTTGATTCCTATATTATTTGTGATTACACAATTCTTAATAGTAATTAGCTATTTGTTTTCTCCGTTGCTAATTACAATAATATGCGTGTTCTAATTTCTTCTTTTTCATCTTAATATGATTTCTTTTGTTAATGCATTTGATAATTGTATTTTCTTATAGTTAGTGGTGCGATAAGCAATTCTCTTCTTGCAACTTCTCTGGACTAGTTTGATGACTCCGTCAACGTTTTATTAATATGTTCCATTTCATTTGCTTGCATTTTCAATAAATTTGCTTAAAGTTTCTCTTTTGTTGGTTTTGGTAAGAAACAAACCCTAAAAAAGATAGGAAAGACACCACTAATGAGACGTAGAAGTATCAAGCCAAGGAAAACTATTTAATAAATAAACCATATAAATAGTTTTCAGTTTTTTTTTTTTTTTTGGATCTTCTTCGTGCCTTCCACTTGCTTTGTTGCTTAAAATTAAATAAAATGTGTTGACTGCACATCTGAGCCTAGTAGTATAATATTTTGTATGGCAAATGAAGGTTACAAAATAGGAGGGCTATTTAAGTTAAATTGATGACACAAAGAAGGTAATTCTGAAAACCCTAGCAAAAAGCTCATGCCTTTTTTTCTCTCTCCCTTTGTCACGGTTCCACGCTGTCACCCCCACTCCCAGCATCCGCACCTCTTCGTCTCCATGGAGAGGAAAACTCCATCCTTTCAATTAAATTCGCATATCCTTTAGACTATTTTACTAACTTAGGCATCGGATACCCTTTGGCCAACACCAAACCAATGTTCTTCGATTAACAACCATTATTTCGCAAGGTTCGAGAAAGAAGACAATCAAGAGAAAAGAGGATCATCGGCGAATATTCTCACTAGAAGATATATTTGCACAAACAAAGAGGTTGTGAAAAGCACATCATTCATAGAAAGACACAAAAATCTGCAACAGCAGCACTCTTTTGTTGTCAACAAGGGGGTGTAAATTTGTCCATTCCATTACGTTTAGAATTTTGGTTTAATATATATATATATTAAGAAAATTGTTGAATTAGATTTAAAGAGGTAACTATAACAATTAATTATATCTCTACCAAATTAGGTAATGAAATTAATGTAACATTAACATGTTTTAGTGCCGTAATTGCTTCTTCAAAGTTAGTAATGATACATGTTTAGGAATTTGGTAACTGATGAATGGAAGGCACAACAAACTCTAGCATGTTAATTAATGTGAGAGAGTGCATCAAAGAAAATGTTAAATATTGAGCAAGATTCAAAGAAAATGTGGCCGAGAGGTTGTAGTAGCTAGCTTTATATAGGATTTAATTACTATTGTTGAGGCCCAAAAAATCCATGGTTGGGCCCGAATAAATTCCTAGCCCAAGACGATATATTATTGGAAAAAGACCCGATTTGGAATATACAAAAGTCTGCCATGCACAAGCCACATGCCATGCCAGGTAAAATCCATCATGCTAGAAACTGAGATCAAAATTATAAAAATGCATTTAGCCCTGCAAATCCATGCCAATTATCCTATCGAGCGCCATAATTAAAAGCGTGCCAAGCGACGTGCCATGCCAAGCGGGAAATTATTATTTCACACCCAATCGCGCTACAAGCTTAAGTGGACCCAAGCCACTCAAATGCCCGGGGCTTGCTTGAGTGGGTTGTGGTATGGATGGTAATAAATCAACATGAGGCCCATTGATGGGCTGAGAAATGGAAGCCTCGAGTCGCTTGGGAGTCTCGGGACTCAAGCCCATTTCTTAGGCCCAAACATGTGGGTGAGCACAAGAGGAAGAAATAGCCCAGTCAAAATAGCTTATGGACCTTACCAAAAGCCCAAACGTTTAATAAAAATAGCCCAATCAAAAAATAGCCTATTGACTCAACCAAAAAACCCACTTACTTAATGAACCATCTTGGCCCATACAATTACCCCAGCTGGCTTAGAGAACAAAAGCCACGAAAGGGGAGGTCTGAAGACTTATTGAACAAAGTTGCTGGAGGTTCCAGCACATGGGGGGAGCAAGTTCCAAGCAAGAAACATTCAAGGAACCAAGGGGTATTAGCCTGCGAGCTGCCAGAAGCACCCTTTGAACCAGCATGTATATCCACTTCCTTTCCCTCATCAGATCTAGCCATGGAAGGAGGAATGAAAGAAGAAGAAAAATAGCCGAAAGTGGGAGTCTCCCACTGAAGCTGCTGCGGGAAAGGGGGGCCTTGAGCTCCCAAAATTCCTAATTTCGTGCAAATAGATAGAGGCAATTTCACTAAGATAGGAAAGTCAAGGGAGGAGAGAAGAAAGGGAGAGGAAAGCTTAGCTAGATGAGGAAGAAACCATTAGGGTTTCTTGGAGAAGAACAAATCCCAGCAGCTATAAATAGGGCCTCTTCTACCCAACAAATCAACACAACCCACACTCAGAGAGCAAGCTTTCTCTCTTACCTGCAAAAATCTAGCAATCGCGTGCACTATTCACCCTTCTTCTCCATCTTCCTTTTCTGACAGACAGAGTATCTGTCAAGCTGCCGGAAGAGCATTGTTCTTTATTTCTCTCTTCTTAGCCAAATCTCCTACAAACCCCTCCTTACTCACCTTAACACTTTCCTTTTCCCCCTAAGAAAGCCTAAATTTCCCCTCAGTGCTAAACTCATGTTGATTTTGCTTCCATGCCACATGCCTCTCATGCCAAGCCCAAAAGTTTATCTGTAAGCATGAGGAAATTATCTGTAAGTTGCTGTTGTTTTGGTTGGTGAAGGTAACCAAAATACTTCCTAAGGCCCTGCTGCCCTTTCGAAGCATTTTGGGGCTTAATTTTCGAACTCAGACAAAGGGGACAATTTCATTAGTCTACCCTTTACGGCAGCCCAGCCCATTTACAGCCGCTGGAGGAAAAAGTCCCGTACAACTATATTATTTAGATTTTATCTAAAGGATTATTTAATTTTTATGTTGATGACTTTATTTATTAACTCCCTTCTTTTCTTTAGCCCTTTAGAAAGACGATGTATTTTCATAAATGAAAATTTAAAAGAAACTTTTGTTTATGAATTTGCTCTAAAAGTTCATAAAGAGATTGGACTAAAGGCCTAAGGCCTATCAAATGCTTAAGGGTGGAGACAGAAAGTGAAAAGACAAGCAAAACCGTGAAGAATTAATGAGAGCGTGAAGAAGGGGGCAAAAGTCAAGAACGATTTTGATGGTCAATTTATGAATACTCGTTCCCGGCTTCTTCAATACGCAAATTCGAATCATATTTGGACAACTTGATTAGAACAAGAATGATTTTGATGGTCAATTATGAATCCAAATTAGCAAACCAATAAAAATTAAGGTGCCCATTTTAACACACAAAAATGCCTACGTACTACCAAGACGAAAGACTACCAAATATCAAAGACTTGGGGCAAATTTTTTTCCAATTAGATGAATAGACGTAGGCCTTCACCCTCAATAATGTCAATTATCAACAATTCAAATTGGTGTAGTAGCTAACAATGGGACCTACACCTGCGTGACAATGGTGCTCTGTTTATCTAAAGAAGATAAACTACTATTCATTAAGCTTCATATAAATATCAACATTTTCTAAGGGTAACATTTTGAGGAATCTTGACCTTAGTGGAAATCAGTTGGAAGGGCCATTACCACTATCTTGCGCAATTTGGCTTAAATGCTAAATGGTCGCTGTGTTTTAGCCCGTTGACCAATTTAGTCCCTGTGTTTAGCACAGTTAACTAATGTAATCCAATCTATTAAACTTCTATTAAAATATTAATAAAAATAAAAAATATTTAAATTCAATTTTAAAAAATAAATAATTAAGAAATAAAAATAAGATTTAAAAGCTAAAATAAATAAAAATAATTAATCTCAACTGCAACAACCTTCTCTCTTCTCTCTTTCCCCCGCAACAACCCACCTTAGCTACTTTCCCCAAGCCGCAGCCACATCCAAACTCTCCCTACCCCCACAACCGATCCCAGTACGATCTTTATATAATTAAGTTGCAATATGTTTTTTAGTACTATATAGGAACTAGCTTTATAATATTTAGATTTTATCTAAAGGATTTGTTTAACTTTTATGTTGATGACTTTATTTATCTAAAGAAAATGTGAAAAAGATTGCGCAAGACCATTTGAACACGCAGAAATTGGACAACTTTTGACTAGTAGAAGTTGGAGGTAACACGTGGAAACCATTTGAACACGCAGAAATTATACCTACTAAGACCAAATACCAAATCAACGCCTTGGTTGCCAAATTTTCCAAAAGATTTTCCACAAACTTAAGTACTTGCCATCTTAGCACTGTGGAAACTTTAAATGCAGGACAACCATATGCCACATCTACTAGACTCATATCGTGACATTATAGATAAATCACTGTTGCCGAAACTTGTTATAAATATCAACATCTCCAGGACAGAGTTGCTCACAAAATTATTTAGAAGAATATATACTTTTCGATTTTGAAGGAAAGATGGGTTGGTTGTGCCTCCTCTTCCTGCTCTTTACTACTTGTCAATTCAACTCTACTTGTTCATCATCATCTAACTCTTCCTCTTCTCTTTCTTCAAGGCATTTATGCCATCCCCATGATAGCTCTGCTTTGCTTCAATTCAAGAACGTCTTTTCTATTGATACCTCTTCCGAAAGTGATGAAATATCTGATGGAACAATTACTTGGCAGAAAGGCAAGGATTGTTGCACGTGGAGTGGAGTCACTTGTGAAAAGATGACTGGTCATGTGATCGGTCTCAACCTTCCTTTTGGTGGGCTTCAAGGCAATATCCATTCCAATAGCAGCTTATTCTCTCTTGGCCATCTCAAGAGGCTAGACCTCTCTTATAATGATTTCAGAGGTTCCCCAATTTCGTCCAAATTTGGTGGCTTTGTAAGTATGACTTACCTTGACCTCTCTTCCTCCAATTTCAGTGGCCCAATCCCTTCCGAAATTTCCCACCTTTCCAACTTGGTTTCACTCAATCTCTCTTATTCATTTGTGAGACTAGATACTCTTAATTTTAACAGAATTGTTCAAAACCTAACCAATCTTAAGGAGCTTCAACTGTACGGTGTTGACATGTCTGTTGTGTAGATTCAGCTGCACCAAAATGGATTTAGCTGCATCCTCAACTTGTGATACTCGCAAGTGCACGAGCCGTTTGGTAGTATAGCATATGTAAGTGCGAGGTCGATCCCACGAGGATTGGTGATTGAATGATCCAATTCATTTCCCTACACAAAACAGAAATGAAAAGAAAGGAAATAAATAAAACAAGAAACAAAGAAAATAACTAACTCAAGTAGATAAGTTCCCAAGTTCAATTAGATTAACGGATTGATTCTAGCTAATGTATGATTAAGCCATGGTGTCTGACCCTAACCTTGTATTCCTAATTCCCTAATTTGATTATTTGTTGTCTAGCCTAAAATTAAGCATTAGGAATCCATTAAGCATAGAAGAACATTTTAAACAACCGAGTATGTATCTAATCCAGATTGTCGAATTCTATACACACTCTTCCTATTCATAGTTCAATTCGAATTAAAGCATGGTGTCTACTCTTAATTCAAACCAAGATAGCTAACATGCAAGCCTAAATGGTGATCAATCATTCAAACAAGCATATTAACTTATAAGCATAATGAATAAGAACAAAAACCATAATTGAAACTTGGAAACTAATCAAACTTGAATATAAAGAAAAGAATTTACATAACAGTGAAAATTAAAGTAGAACTTGGAAACACTTAAGGAGAATTTTAGCACAAAGATTTCATTACAACAATTGAGAACTAGAAAGAGAAACTAAGAGAATTTGAGGGAGAGAAGGGAAGGGAGCTCTAGAGAAGTGTTTGAGAGCTCCCCCCCTTGGGGTGTGTTTACAAGCTTAGAGAACTTCCCTATTTATAGGCCTAGGGGAAGTGAAAATCTGAATTATACAATAGAGTTCACTAACCACACTCACTTCACCAACTTACAACACTTAATTCACCTAACACACTATTGCATTGAAAACAATTCCTCTTGTCTTTAGGCTTAGTGTTGCAGCTCCCACTTCATCATCTTTTGGCTGCTGCAAAATTTCACTCAAAAATAGGTATTGAATATGCTTCACCAAACTTTCCCACAATCAACAACACTTCATCATGCATATGTCATGCATGACAATGCATTGCAGCCAGCTTGTGGGCTCGTTTTGGGCTTGTGGCTCCAATCTGAAAAATCTGGAAAAATATGGATCTTGAAGCTCTTTGTCTTATCTTTCCAAGCATATGCAGCCCAACTCAAGGAAAAATCGGTAAGGCCTTCAAATGTGATTTTTAGCCCAGTAACGCAGATGCTGCCGAATTTGACCTTAAGTTTCCAAAACATGTATAACTTTCTCTAGAAGACTCGGAATCATGAACCGTAAAATTCTACAGAAACTAGACTTCTGTATCTTTCCAATGATGTATGGCTCATTATCTGGTTCTTCTTGAGTAAGTACAGTCCAATCCGTGAAGTTGACTGATCTGCAGACACCATTTTGAGCTAACTTGTCTCCAAAATGCAATTAGTGAGTCTCAAGCTTATAACACTGAAACAAACACAAAACTTATTAAAAGCACAAGTTTAACTCAAAAACATAACCAAATCATAAGTTAGAAGGGTTCAAAATGATATGTAATTATGCACCGATCAATGTCTTCAGTTGTACCTGATTCCTTCAAGAATCTCTCTTCTTCTCTGACAACTCTTGGACTCTATAATTGCCACTTGCAAGGAAAATTCCCAGAACGCATTTTCCGCCTACCAAACCTTCGAGAACTAAGGTTAGGCTTCAACAAAAACCTCACAGGTTCTCTCCCCAATTCTAACTCGAGCAGTCCACTCAAAACCTTGATGCTCTCTCAAACTAGAATTTCAGTAGATTGGCATCGTCTGACAAGAAATTTCAAGTCTTTGAGAGCTTTGTATCTCAGCAATTGCAGTTTTGTAGGATCATATCCTGCATTACCTGGTAACCTCACACAAATCATGGAGTTGGACCTCTCGTATAACAATTTTGGTGGCCAAATCCCATGGTCGTTATTTTTAAACCTTGAGAGCCTCGTTTACTTGAATCTTGATTTCAACAATTATGTTGGTCAGTTTCCAGAAGTTGATAGCAACTCGACAGGGATGGCTTCTTTATATGATTTTTCAAAACAACAACTGGTGGGTCCTATTCCTCGACACTTAACCGACCTCTATTTATATGGGAACCAACTCAATGGAACAATACCATCTTGGTTAGGTAGTTTGCCATCATTGGAGGGGTTAGGCCTCGGAAGTAACCAACTCAGCGGTAATATCATTGAGTTCCAATCTCGTTCTTTGTCATTGCTTGGTTTAAGTGATAACTGTTAGATTTCCTTAGTTATATAATCTAGATCTTTCACACAAACATGTAATACGTATAAAGACATGGAAGACATACCTGGAGCCATCTTCCTTGAGTACACAGCTTCTGAACTCATCCTATCTGTAGCACAGCAATCCTAGCAATTTATCAGGGACGGCTCAAGAACTTCTGCTCTCTCTCAGAATCTGTTTCAGCTCTCTCTTTATGATGAGAATAGGTTTAGAGAACGTATCTGATGAGAGCAGGGCCTTTAGCTTATATACGGCTAGGTCAAGTCGTCTCTACTCATCACCGAGGCCGACTTGACTTATCTTTCAAGCCCACTTGAATTGGTTCACGCAAAAAGGAAACAAAATAGGACTCCTTAATTAGGCTCCAAAACCCTTCCTTATTTCACAAGGTTTTGGGCCTCAAGGCATAACTTAATTAAACTCTTATTAAACCTTATATGACTTAGTATCTAGTGCACCGATCTAATTAGGAAAAACATAACAATAACAACTTGCATGGCCTGATTCCGAGATCAATCTTTGAACTTGAGAACCTTATGGACCTTGGTCTATCATACAATAACTTGAGTGGCACTGTGGAGTTTGAAAAGTTCTCAAAACTCCAAAGTCTTTCTTACCTTGATCTTTCCTCCAACCATCTATCCTTGAGTTTCAACCATTTGAGTAACAACAGCTGGCCTCAACTTTATTCCCTAGCTTTGTCGTCTTCCAACATAAGTGAGTTCCCATACTTTCTAAGAGCCTCACCAAACTTGGAGTCGTTAGAGCTCGGAAGTAACAAACTGCATGGCCTGATTCCGAGATCAATCTTTGAACTTGAGAACCTTACGAACCTTGATCTATCATCCAATAACTTGAGTGGCACTGTGGAGTTTGAAAAGTTCTCAAAACTCCAAAGTCTTTCTTCGCTTGATCTTTCCTCTAACCATCTATCCTTGAGTTTCAACCATTTGAGTAACAACAGCTGGCCTCAACTTTATTCCCTAGCTTTGTCGTCTTGCAACATAAGTGAGTTCCCGTACTTTCTAAGAGCCTCCCCAAACTTGAACACGTTAAACCTTTCCTACAACCGAATTCAAGGCGAAGTTCCCAAATGGTTGTGGGATGTCGCAAAAGATTCATTGTATTCTTTGGATCTTTCTCACAACTTTTTGAAGGGCACTGCACAACACCTTCGGTGGAAAAACCTTGGACATCTCAACCTTCACAACAATTCTCTCCAAGGAGAGCTTCCAATTCCATCACCTTCCACATTTTTCTTTTCCATATCAAACAACCAATTGACTGGAGAGATGCCTCCAACCATTTGCAGCTTGACTAGCCTTGAAATCCTTGATTTTTCTAATAATAAATTGAGTGGCAAAATTCATCAATGCATAGGGAACTTCAGTCAGAGCCTCTCTGTTTTGGATCTACGAAATAATAAATTTCATGGCGTGATTCCTGGGACATTTTCTAAGGGAAACGTTTTGAGAAATCTTGATCTTAATGGAAATCAATTGGAAGGGTCGTTGCCGCCAACTTTGCTCACATGTAGAGAGTTGGAAGTTCTAGACCTTGGAAACAACAAAATTCAAGGCACATTCCCAAATTGGTTGGAATCTCTTCCGAAGTTGCAGGTTCTTATCTTGAGGTCTAACAAATTCTATGGTGAAATAGGCATTCCGGACACTAAGTTTCCATTCCAAAAATTGCGTATCATGGACCTCTCCTACAATCGGTTCAGCGGTCTCTTGCCAACAAAATATTTTGAACATTTGACGGCCATGACAAACTCACAAGAACATGAACTGAAATATATGGGAGAGGGCTACTATCAGGATACTATGGTAGTGACAATTAAAGGCTTTGAAATTGAAATGGTGAAGATTCAAACTTTCTTCACAACTATTGATTTCTCAAACAACACTTTCAGAGGAGAGATTTCAAAAGTAATTGGTAAGCTTAAATTATTGAAGGGGCTTAACTTTTCTCATAATGAGCTTATAGGTACAATTCCACCATCATTTGGCGATATGTGCAATCTTGAATGGTTAGATCTGTCTTCAAACAGACTTTTTGGTGATATTCCAGAGGAATTGGTAAATTTGACATCACTTGAAAAGTTCAACGTTTCAAAAAATCAACTTGTGGGGCCCATACCTCATGGCAAGCAATTTTATACATTTGAAAATGATTCATATAGTGGAAATACAGGATTGTGTGGATTGCCACTTTCTAAAACATGCGGTGCACATCAACCACCGCCATCCTCATTCCAACAAGAGGATGAGTTGGAGCATGGGAATGGTTTTGATTGGAAGGTAGTGTTGATGGGGTATGCATCTGGGGTGGTAATTGGAATATCTGTGGGATATCTTGTACTCTCTAATGGAACAACAGATTGGCTTGTTAAAGTGATAGGAAGAAAGCAACGTCGTAGAACTGTGGAAATCACACAACGACGTACTTGAAGAAACCATTCCAAAAGTTTATGTATTTTCATACTATATATCATTTCTTATGAATATTGTATTATGTCAAAGAGCCAATAAATATGCATGAATTCGAAAAGTGGATCCTCTTTACTTTTGTTAAAGTAGTGTAATTGCTCGTGCATCTTGTAATTTGTCAAACACAATTGACAAATCAATTCAATCAATACACGCAATTTACCTCAACTATGTTACTCCTATAAATCTTCTCATTCCAAAAAATACAAGGAAATGAAAAGAATTAAATCACTAAATAGCATGCATAATTAAGTAGTATTTGCCCACAAAACTGAGGGTACAATATGAATCAACTTAAAAATTGACTATGACCATATAATTGACAATTAATTAATCAATTCTGGTTGAGGAGTGTACGTGGCTTGCCCTTTGGGAGTGCAAATATAGCTGCAAGTTCTGGCGGTGTACATCTTTCTCAGCTCGTTTGGATAAGGTGCGATGGTTTTTTTTCTGATTTTTTAAGCGGGCAATGAAAAACAAAAAACGAAAATTTTGATACCTCTTAAAAAATCCAAACAATTTTTTTTCTCCTTAAAAAATCCACACAGAATGTGAATCATATTTGGACAAGTTTTGACTACGGAGGCAAAACGTGAAAACCATTTGAACACGCAGAAGTTATACCAACCGCTCTCTCAGTCACCACAACCCTTTTCTCTTCCCTCTTTCTCCCCAGCAACAACCCACAACCTTGTCTATCCCTACCCCAACCGCTCTCTCCCCACCCAAGGGCCCCAACTCTAATCTCTATCTCTCTCTCTCTCTCTCTCTCTCTCAAAAACCAAAAAAAACCATTACTCCCAACCAGCTCCCAGGGAGATCTTCCCCAACCCAACCATTGCGTAGCCATTTTTCCACTACTCCACTTACTAAGCAGCACTTACCCTCTCTGACTACGCCCATCCTTTTTTTTTTTCAAGTTTTTTTCAAGTTTTTCTAGTGTTATGTTATTGATATATTTTTAAATCAATTCAATTTTTTTTAATTAAAAAAAGCTTTATAGGTTTTCAAAAGAAAAAAAAAATTATCATGTTCATATATAACGGCAATTTTAACGAAATGACCAAATTGAATAACGGTCCTAAACACAAGGATCGAATTGTTCAAATTAAAAACATAGGGACTAAATTAGCCAACGTAGTAAAACACAGGGACCATTTTAGCATCTAAGCCTTAAAAAATTGACCATAAGTCCTCAACTCGTTACTTTCATATAATTTAAGTCTTTAAATCTTGATAATAAATTTGTGAAATATGTTACAGAGAAAACGAATGCTTACCGTTAATTCGGACTTAATTGCTAAAATGATAAAACTATAAGATTATAATTATCAAAATTGAAATGACAGTGAGGGAAAAAGGCACAAGCATTCGCAAATGTATATGTGCGATCCACATTGTCTAATGAGTGGTTGTGTGCGTAGATGCAACGTGGCCCAATATGAAGCGGTGGTGACTTTCAATTCAGCCGATACCCTCTCTCTCTCAACTCATCACACGACCAAATATGGAAGCCTCAGTCTCTTCCTTCACACAATGTGTGATCCACATTGCTTAAAAAATCCAAACAATTTGTTATCCTTATCCAAACTTTTTTTTTGCATATTTGGTCTACACACAATGTGAATCATATTTGGACAACTTTTGACTACGGAGAAATTATACCTACCAAGACCAAAGACCAAAAGACCAAATATCAAATCAAAGCCTTGGTTGCAAAATTTTCCAAATGCTGCTTGCTTGCTTGCTGATTTTCCATGAAACAAACTCAAGTACTTGCCATGCTAAAAATGGTAACTAGTTAGAATAATTTCCTAGCTAGCTAACACTGGGACCTACACCCATGTGACAATATACACAAACTCCCACTCTTTAAAAAATTGGACTGTGTGGGTGACACGTTTTGACAGTAAATTGAACAAACTTTAAAAAAATTGACCATAAGCGCTCAACTCGTTACTTTCATATAATTGAAGTCTTTAATTTACTCAAAATAAATCTCGGTAATAAATCCGTGTAATATATTACGGAGAAAAATAAATGCTTATCCTTAATTGGGACTTAATTGCTAAAATGATGAAACTATAAGATCATAATTATCAAAATTGAAATGACATTGAGAGAATTTTTTATTTGGGCAAAAATGAGGGAAAAAGGAACAAGCATTCGCAAATATATATGTGTGATCCACATTGCCTAATGAGTGGGTGAGTGCGTAGATGCAAAACGTGGCCCAATATGAAGCAGTGGTGATTTTCAATTCAGCCGATACCCTCTCTCTCTCAGCTCATCATACGACCAAATATGGAAGGCTCAGTCTCTTCCTTCACACAAATGGCAACTCCAAGTTCCTCCAACAACACTCTCTTAGGAAGAAGCCTTAACATCTCAAAGCATGCAAGCTTTACCAGAAAACCATGCAACCAGAACCAGCAGCTAGCTATGTAAAATTCAGCAAAAGAATAGTAAGTTTTCCAGAGTTAATAATTAGGGTAAATTACTTAAATGGTCCATAAACTTGTACGCAATTTACATTTTGGGGCCTCAATTAAATTATTTGTTCAAATGGTCCATCAACTCTATATTATTCGCTCCGATGGTCCTACCGTTACATTCTGTCAATATTTCCGTTAAATATGAGAGCAAATTGGTCATTATTTACCCTAAAATTTGGTTAAATCTAACAGAAAATTAGACGGTATGGCCAATGGAGCGATAAATATAGAGTTCATGGACCATTTGAACGAATAATTTAATTGAGGCCCCAAAATGTAAATCGCGTACAAATTTGGGCACCATTTGAGTAATTTACCCTAATTATTAATTCATGTATGAGATTTTTTTTCCAATTAATCATTTATTTTAGTCAGGTATAATATGGTATTGATGAGTATGCATATATATATTAGACAGCACATAAAAGATGTGAGGTATGTGGAGGGTCAGGGCTTGTTTTGACCAAAGAAGACTACGTCAAATGTCCTGGATGTGGTATGTGTTCAGATCCTTTGCTTTCAAAGGGCTGAAAAAAAATCCGTTTCCCGTTATTATTTATAATTTTTCTGGATTGGATCTGTTTTTTTTTTTTTTCAAGTTAATTCACGTTCTTCGTAAAAAAATTTCCAAGAGGATTTCTCCCTTGGCAATCATGGAAAAGATTCTTTTCTGGGTAAGATAAATTTTTTTTTTCCTACACTTAATATATTTTCCATAAGGTTCGAGTGGGGACGTTTTACTCAATGTTATGCTTTAACATAAAATTTGGGTTTTTATTTTTTAAGAAAATAACAGTTATACTCATCTACATCAAGAAAATTAAACATTAAATATGTTGGATACCCACTCCTTGGCTAACTCTCTAATGTCTTTTTTGGCTGAATTGTGAATACAATCCCAAAATTTCTCAACCAAAAAAACATAAAATCAAGAGTATAATAAGTTGAGTTTGTGAATGGTACTAGGAATATTAATATATGAATCCAGTTAAGATAGACAATTGACTGTGGCCATATAAATACAATAAAACAAAGGGTTATTCGTTTTATTAGTCCCTGAACATTGACCCGATTGTTGGTTTTAAAATATTTTTAAGAAGTTCATTTGAATATTAAACATACAATTAATCAAATTAATAGCAGCGGAAGAATATGATGGTTGTTTAAATTCAAAACAAAACTTCTTCCAAGTATCTTAAGCCATGAACATTGATATGATTTCATAAAGTGAAAGAACAAGAGAAAGGGATAAGTTCTCATTACCCTTGAAGCTATAATATGAACCAAGTTGTGTTTTGGTCTTCTCTTGATGATTTTCCTTTGTTGATCTCCTCTTTGATCTTTCTCCTCCTTGTGAGCCACAAAAGGATATGGCCTCTAAGTCTCCACGCCAATGGAACCTTGAGATGAGAAGAAGTATCTTGAGAATACAAGGATGCTAGTGCAAGATTCTCAAGATTGGTTTCAATCTAAACCCCCTTTAAAGATGAAAGTGTTTCACTCTTG
This sequence comes from Prunus kanzakura, assembly GCA_020521455.1. NCBI lineage: Eukaryota > Viridiplantae > Streptophyta > Magnoliopsida > Rosales > Rosaceae > Prunus > Prunus kanzakura. Next base: position 100,866 of record BPUM01001105.1, on the reverse strand, counting down.
AATACTATCATTTTTCTCTCTTTGATCTTCCAAACCTATTTGGTTGATGTTGGATTGTGTTTGTTTGTGAATTAGCTTATGGAAACAATTCCCATACACATTCACTTAAGCATTTTCGGCCAAACCCCATTGGGCCTTATGACACTTAAACCATAATATTTAGTTGTCTTAAGCCCTTGGGCTTGATACCCAACCATTTGGGCTTCCCGTTAATTATTACCGAGACCCAAATATATTTTTACACGCAGTAAATCATCCACATCAAATCAATGAAATTGATTTCCTCATTCTCATTTGTATTACTCAAAGTTAACCATTTAAGGTGTGCGATCCATTAGGTTCTAATTAGCAAGGCAGTGGGAAAATATTAGAACTCTTTCTAACCAACTGAAATTAAAACCCCTTTTTAATTCTTCCTTTATTTGGATCGATCACAATCAATCCTAGGACTTCCACAAGCCAAAAGTGACATCTATCAATATATCAAGGCTACCCAAGCTAACCAGAATAGATGAAAAACCTATTCAGTTGGAATTGCAATGCAATACAGTCCTTTTCTTATACAATATTTCAAATCATATTATTAGGGTACGGATTGATTATGTCAAACCCCTAATATGATTTATAACCTCATGTGATTCAAAAGAACATGATTAAGAGCTAACATTGGTGTAGCAGGCCTCCACCCTCAGTGTCAATTATCAGCACTTCAAATTGGTGTAGAAGCTAGCTAACATTGGGACCTACACTGTGACAATGGGACACCCAATCGTTACACCAGCTAGACTTCTGTTGTTTCCTTAGTCATGCCGTAACACTTACGAGGCACATTGACGGGTGGAACTACCCTATGGGCTACAGTGGGCTGTAGCCCAGAGAGGCTTTGGGATTAAATAATTACTACATCTCTAGACCACAATTATCATATTAAGGATTACATACTTTTCACTGACCTGTTATTTACGCAAACACTCATTCTTTTATTTGGTCATCAATGACTTGCTTGTTTACACAATCCAAGAAATAGAAATCCCAAAACCTAATATGAAAGTGATATAAAAATAAACGTAATCTATGCGACTGAGACGACCAAAAAATGTGATGTATCAAAGGTTGAAATTTGGTAAACTTCAATGTAGTGAAATGAAAATTATCCTTAGTTTTATAACACATAATGTATTTTCATAAATTAAAAATGAAAAGAAATTTTTTTTTGACACAATACTATCTGAGAAAACATATTTTGATTTTAAATGTAATAGCTAATTTATACAATGGGCATTCTTAGGATGCAGTCCTTTTTTATGTTTTGAATCCAAATTGCGAATACAAAGCGGCATGCAATGCTTTCATGAAGTAAAAGTTGGTCCCTTTTCCTTTTTTCCTTTATGAATTTGCTCTAAAAGTTTATTCAGATATTGGACTAAAGGCAAGGCCTACCAAATGCTGAAGGGTAGAGACATAAAGTGAAAAGACAAGCAAAATCGTGCAAAAAGTTGATGAGAAGAATTAACGAGAGAGCGTGAAGAAGGGGGCAAAAGTCATTGGTAAGCCAAGAAAGATTTTAATGGTCAATTTTTGCATACTCTTTCCTTGCGTGTTCAATACACTAGAATAATTGGTGAACAGAAATTCGAATCATATTGGGACCTCTTGCACACTTTCGATAAAAAAATAAAAAAAATAAAAAAACCTCTTGCACACAATAGTGATAAACATTTCATGTGCAAGTTAACGTTAAAGTTGTTCCATCTTTTCCTACAATGAAACGTTGGTACCTTCTTTTTTTTCTTTCTTTTTTTCGTTTATGAATTTTTTCTGAAAGCTCATTCACAGATTGGACTAAAATACTAAGGCCTACCAAATGCTTAAGGGTAGGGGCAGACAGTAGAAAGACATCAAAGCCGTACATAAGCACATGAGAAGAAAGAATGTAAAGAAGGAGGTAAAATAAAAATATAGTTCTATTTTACAATTGTTAATTGACGTATATAATAGTTGATTCCTATATTATTTGTGATTACACAATTCTTAATAGTGATTAGCTATTTGTTTTCTCAGTTGCTAATTACAATAATATGCGTGTTCTAATTTCTTCTTTTTTATCTTAATATGATTTCTTTTGTTAATGCATTTGATAATTGTATTTTCTTATAGTTAGTGGTGCGATAAGCAATTCTCTTCTTGCAACTTCTTTGGACTAGTTTGATGACTCCGTCAATGTTTTATTAATATGTTCCATTTCATTTGCTTGCATTTTTAATAAATTTGCTTAAAGTTTCTCTTTTGTTGGTTTTGGTAAGAAACAAACCCTTAAAAGGATAGGAAAGACACCACTAATGAGACGTAGAATTATCAAGCCAAGGAAAACTATTTAATAAATAAACCATATAAATAGTTTTCAGTTTTTTTTTTTTTGGATCTTCTTCGTGCCTTCCACTTGCTTTGTTGCTTAAAATTAAATAAAATGTGTTGACTGCACATCTGAGCCTAGTAGTATAATATTTTGTATGGCAAATGAAGGTTACAAAATAGGAGGGCTATTTAAGTTAAATTGATGACACAAAGAAGGTAATTCTGAAAACCCTAGCAAAAAGCTCACGCCTTTTTTTCTCTCTCCCTCTGTCACGGTTCCACACTGTCACCCCCACTCCCAGCATCCGCACCTCCTCGTCTCCATGGAGAGGAAAACTCCATCCTTTCAGTTAAATTCGCATATCCTTTAGACTATTTTACTAACTTAGGCATCGGATACCCTTTGGCCAACACCAAACCAATGTTTTTCGATTAACAGCCATTATTTTGCAAGGTTCAAGAAAGAAGACGATCGAGAGAAAAGAGGATCATCGGCGAATAACTAGAAGATATTTGCACAAACAAAGAGGTTGTGAAAAGAACATCATTCATAGAAAGACACAAAAATCTGCAACAACATCACTCTTTTGTTGTCAACAAGGGGGTGTAAATTTGTCCATTCCACACTACTACAAAAAACGAAATAGACGACGGTAATCCACCGTCGTGTATCATGGTTTACAACCGACGAGAAATCGACCGCCGTCTTTTCATACATGAAATAACGACGGCAAATAACCGACGTGGTTAATATAGTACACGTCAGTAAACCATTAAAACCGACGTAGATTTCATACATAAAAGCTTAAAAAGAGACCTTTCGACTATAATAGACGACGGTTTTCGTAAAACACAGACGTTTAAATAATGTTAAATGTCAAAAACAACTACAAAACCGACGTAAATATGCTTATCAACGTCTCTAAATCAAAAAAAACCGACGTGTAAAACTTAAAAACCGTCGTGGTGAATAAATACTACGTTCACTAAATGAAAAAACTGACGTATAAAACATATAACATGGCCTATATTTACTTGAACTGACGTAAAAACAAAAATAACCACGACCTTTTCGGTCACCACAGACGTAGAAAATTATTTTGACGGCTTGAACACAAAACAAACGACGTGGTTAATATATTACACGTTATAAAAAAACTAAAACCGACGTCGATTTGGTACATAAAGCATAAAAAGAGACCTTTCGACTATAATACACGATGGTTTTAGTAAAACACAGACGTTTAAATAATTTTAAATGTCAAAAACAACTATAAAACCGACGTAAATAGTTTTATCAACGTTTCTAAATCAAACAAAACCGACATGTCAAACTTAGAAACGTTCACTAAACAAAAAAACAGACGTCTAAAACATATAACATGGCATATATTTACTTCAACTGACGTAAAAACAATAATAACCACGGCCCTTTATATCACCATAGATGTTGAAAATGATTTTGACGGCTTGAACACAAAAAAACGACGTGGTTAATATATTACACGTCATAAAAAAACTAAAACCGACGTCGATTTGATAAATAAAAGCATAAAAAGAGACCTTTCGACTATAATAGGCGACGGTTTTAGTAAAAAACAGACATTTAAATAATTTTAAATGTAAAAAACAACTATAAAACCGACGTAAATAGTTTTATCAACGTCTCTAAATCAAACAAAACCGACGTGTCAAACTTAGAAACCGCCGTGGTTAATAAATACTACGTTCACTAAATAAAAAAACGGACGTCTAAAACATATAGCATGGCATATATTTACTTGAACTGACGTAAAAACAACAATATTAACCGTTTTGAAATGAATTATAATTAACCGGTGTGTTTTCTTTTTCAAATGGCGGTTTTTATTTCATTTTTGTGTTGTCATTCCACGTCGGTTGTAAAAACCCGACGTTGGTTGTTTTTAAGACGTCTCGTTTTGCGATTTTTGTAACTTGACCGTCGTATTTTCAGCTTTAACCGATTATTTTTTATATTTTGATTTGTTGTGCCCAAAGCTTGCAGAATGAAAATGTGATCGGAATTAAAATGATATACAGAGCTATGAATTAATGTCATACAATTAACTGCATAACTAATGTCATACATTACAACAATCAATCAATCCATATATCTTCACACCCATCTCTAATATTCTCACTCCTAAACTCACCCACTAGGTCATCAAATGTGTCAACATTTGGTATCCCTCTAGAAAATGGCTCACACTCAATTCTAATATCACCTAGCACATCATCACCAATAACATCATTATATTCTCTATTAGGCATTGATAACACTACCGACCAACCACGATGCATTGGGTCGTTAACATAAAATACTTGTTTGACTTGAGAAGCCATAACAAATTGGTCATTCCTATGTCCAATTTTACTAAGATCTACAAGGGTAAATCCAAGTTCGTCGACTACAAGGCCCGAAGTGTTATCTATCCAATCACACCTCAAGACTGGGATTCTAAACTTTTGGTAGTCAAGATCCCAAATTTCTTGAATAACCCCATAAAAACCCATATTGGAGACAATAGGGTTTTTATCCTTGCCTCGTACATAGAGGAAGGTAGTGTATTTCCTTCTGGAAGAAATTCTCCATGAAGTATCAATAATTCTGTAAAGCAAACATCACTCATCCCATGTTTTGCTTTCAAATTATATAACTTCACCAAAGCCGACAACTTCGTGTACTTACTGCAACCAGGGTACAAGGGTTCATCGCCATCCCCAATCACATTGGCAAACTCATAAGGATCAGATCCAATATTGGCAAAATCATTATCATCCATCCCTAATTCTTCAGAAACATAACTGAACCTACTTTGCTCATCTTCTTTCACATTTGTACTAGCATTGGTAGTCCATTCCCAAGGTTCTCCGTGCCATCTCCAAATCTTATAGCTTTGGTCAATTCCATTAAAGTATAAGTGTTCCCTTATAATTCCAACCCCAAACAATCGAATATTCCCACATTTAACACATGGACAACGAATCTCAGTTGTATTTCCAAGATTTTCTAACGCAAAATTCAAAAATCCTTCCACCCCTAACTCATATGCCTTCGATCTTCTATCCGCATGCATCCATGACTTATCCATCTCACACTCTATCAAATTCATATAAATATAAATATATATATATATATTAAAGTGGAAAGACCAGCAATGAAACACTACCTCATTCAAATAGCAGAGAACAAAATGAAAATTAAATATAAAACATGGAAAAGATGACGGTTTAAAAACATAATCGTCGTTTAATATACATTCCGACGACGACATCTATAGTCACCGTCGTCATTAAGATACCCAAACCCAGAAATTTGAACGGTGTTCTGGTAGCCTAAAGACGACGTTTTTTGGAGAAACAGTCGTCTTTAGGCTACCAGTTGCGGCTTAAAACGCAGACGACGGGAGTAAATGAACAACCGACGTATAATAAACATTTGGACGACGGTTTGATCCTTCAACCGTCGTCGTAGTTAAAAAAAAAAAAACAGCTTAAATCTCCCATCCCCATTCCTTTTCCAAGAACCCATGGCCAAACAAACATAAAAGAACCCAAACAGAGAGCAATTATTACAAGATTGCAAACACCAAAACCCTAATATAGCTACCAACGAAAACATTTATGGATTTAAGAAGAGATTAGGGTTGTACTTACATGGATATTGACAGAGAGCTGCGAGAATATAACAACTGCTTCAGAGAGAGCTTGGAGAATCTACGTACCCAATGCTTTGAGAGAGAGCTTGGAGAATCTACGTACCCAATGAGAGATCTTGGAGAATCTACGTACCAAATGCTTTGAGAGAGATCTTGGAGAATCTACGTACCCAATGCTTTGAGAGAGAGCTGAGAGAATATAACAAAAGCTTGAGAGAGAGCTGAGAGAATTAGGATTAAAGGGACTAGAGTTGTACTTACATGGATATGGAGAGAGAGCTGGGAGAATGAAAACTTTCAGACAAATTTATGTTGAAGAAAGAGAAAGAACTATTTGAGGGTTAAAGGGAAATTCTGAAAATTTTAGGTCGCGGTCAAAAATTTTAAAGTACCGCGTTTTTCAACCACGACGGTCAACACTTACACTGACGTCTAATAATTACTTACAGCGGCGGTTTTTATAAAATCCCGACGTTGTAAACACTAAGAACGTCGCTATTTTATAACCGACGTCGTAAACCGAATTCAATTAGTCTTTGTTAATGTAGTTGACCAAAAACAGCGGGAGAAAACCGGCGTCGTTTCAAAAAACCCTAAACCCTAAACCCTAAACCCTAAACCCTAAATTTTAAAATAATTTTAAAAAAATACACAAGTACAAGAAAAATGAACCGAAAATTGCTATGGATTCCTTACAACATTGCCTTCTACAATAGTAGGCTAAAATATGGATTTCATAATTTTGAATTTATGGGCACCAATGGATCACATAAACCTTAGGGTTATGTTATGTAAAGTATAAGGAGTACCATGCTTTGTCTCTAAATTTGTTTGAATTTTGTTATCATTTGAACTTTGAAAACTAAAATTACATTTTTCAGGCCTTAACGGGCAAGATATTATCTCAATCAGTGCATAGAATTTGCCGGTATATTTTTCGGATTTTGTTTTGAATATATTATTAATATTAGTAATTAAATACAATAAAAAAATATTTCCAAAATTATATTTTTTAAAGCTTTAGGATAGAGACAATATTCCAATGCTTGGTAGTTTTCAGTTTAATTTTTGGATTTAGTTACGAATTTAATATGGATTTAAATAAAATATAAAAGTCATTAAAAATTAAATTAAAAATGACCTAGCCGACGTTGTATCCCTTTACAACGACTTTAAACATAATAAACCGACGTTGAAACTATATTTAAGAATATACACAGGATGAATTAATTATAAACCGTCATTGTTATGATTATTACACGTCATTTTAGTGTATATAACTGACGTTGTTTAAATATATAAAATATCCGCCTTTGTATAGTATTACGACGTCAATAAGGTTATACTAACCGACGTAGTATATGAATACAAATTCATTTATACAGGATGAATTAATTATAAACCGTCGTTGTTATGAATATTACACGTCATTTTAGTGTATATAACTAACGTTGTTTAAATATATAAAGGCGGATATTTAAGAATATCTGCCTTTGTATAGTATTACGACGTCGATAAGGTTATACTAACCGACATAGTATATGAATACAAATTCATTTATACAGGATGAATTAATTATAAACCGTCGTTGTTATTACTATTATACGTCATTTCAGTGTATATAACTGACGTTGTTTAAATATATAAAGGCGAATTTTTAAGAATATTCGCCTTTGTATAGTATTACGACGTCGATAAGGTTATACTAACCGACGTAGTATATGAATACAAATTCATTTATACAGGATGAATTAATTATAAACCGTCGTTGTTATGTCTATTACACGTCGTTTTTAAGAATTACCATCGATGTTATATTTCCTTTTACTGCAAGACGACCATTGTGTACACGTATGAGACGTGTAAATTAGAATCAGACGTCGGTGTTTGGGAACTAAACAAGTTTTAAAACAAAATTTAATTTTTTTGATTTTTGTTCGCTTGATTACAACAAAATATTTATGTACATTTTAAATAAACTAAATTAAACCTGAACATTGTTCATAAATATTTATCCTTCGGTAATTGCTTGCTCACGAATTCTGCCCATTCATGCCTAACTTCGTCAATATCCTCTTGTTTATACTGAAGCTTATCTTTTTTCTTGTCAAACTGCAAAATCAACCAAAACACTGACGTGTTATAAGGATACAAACGACGGTTTTAAACAAAAATATGACGTAGTAAAATAAAGAAAGTATATCTACAATGTTGCGTTTTACCTTCTTCTCGAAATTTAGGTCTGGATCATGAATTATATCTCTCATGAATCGCATCACGTAATAGCCACACTCTACACTTGTTGGTTGTTCAGGAGTGCCGTGTAGATTTTTCCAAATGGCCTGCTGTTTACATGAATTTTTATTTATATGAATGTTAAACATTTTAATTGACCTGTTACAAGAAAACAAAGGGTGTTAATGACAAAACAAAAAATTTAAATACAAATAGTAACCGTCGTGGTAAATCAGTCAAAACGACGGAGTTTTTTAAACCAAGACGTTATATTTTGTTTAAAACGGCGGTGAAACCTAACCGTCGTTGTGTAACGTTATAACGTCGGTAAGAGTAAAAAACGTCGTATGACAAAAAATTGAGCAGAAAAAATTAAAACGTTCTTAAATAAAACGCAAACGACGTGGTAGTTAAATTAAAACGACGTTTTTAAGAAAATACTGACGTAGTAGTTAAATTAAAACGTCGGTAATATCTTACCGTCGTTATATTTTATAATAACGTCGGTATTATTAAAAACCGTCGTTTATTTAAATACTTTATAGGAAAAATCTTAAATCAGAAGAAATCAACTTATGTATTCACTATATTTTTCATTTCGTCGTCAACCATGCGTTTTGGCAGTGAATTCATGTAATAGGCAGTCTCCGTTAATGGTCTCACAATTACCATCACCCAATGACCCCTGCACATAATGATTCATATTAGAAAGAAAAATATTAGAAGCTCAGGAAAATACTTTAAATGGTACTAACCCTGGATTATAAGGGACCAAGAAAAATTGATTCCCATCTGCTGTATTCAGGCGGTTTGACAGGTTTTTTATTCGGTCTGATATTGATCCAGCTCCAGAGCTCACTAGCCTAGGGTCCACGAGGCCAACAAGGTTTACAATATTTGCCATTTTTAAAAAGTCAAATAGGAACCTAAATATATGAAAGTCAATTAAATGAGATTTTAATTTAAAAGAAAGGAAAATGTAAAACAAAATGGGATTAGGGAGAATTACCTCATGTATACTGATATCACTGTGGTTCCTATCTCAACCATGGAACCAAACTGCAAAACATCTTCAGTGAAGAGGAAGGTATCATGCTCAAAGCCAAACACCTCCTTGGGCATGTGAATTGTTAGAGCCTCGTTACCAGGCAAAAACTTGGTCCGGAAATGTTGGCATAAGGCTAACAGAGGAGGTGGCATGTCTAGCTTTGAGAGATCCTGTTAAAAGAAATTAATAAAGAAATATAAGTTAGTTTGTGTGTGAACTAAAATAAACGACTCTAACTAAACACAAAAAACAGACGTGGTACATAATATAAACAACGGTTTCTAGTTAATACTGACGGAGGAAAGGTTATACACGTCGGTAAATAGATAACCGTGGTTGTATTGAATTTATAACGTCGCTATACTATAGAAAGGTCGTCTAATATAAATACAGTTAATGAAATCATGAAATAGACGACGGTTTATAAAAGCGTCGTGGTATTTAACGAAACACGACGTGTATTGTAAGAAACAGACGTATATACCGTCGTTATTTTAAATTTTACTGTCGGCTATTAAAAGGAGCGACGTCTTTTTAAAATTTAAAAAGTAGAAATAGAAAATAGCAGAGATTTTACCATGTCCTCTTTCTCTTTTGCAGCAGTATCAGCTTCAGGCTTCGGATCTTCTAATTCCAAAGCTAGGGGTCTGATATTAGTGGCCCCAGAGCAGCTTGCCTTATCAAACATTGGATTTTTTGGGCTTTGATCTTGAGGGGGTAAAATAATTGGAGGAATTGGAGTCCTTGGAGAAATTGGGGTTTGGAGCATCTGGCTGGGATCAAAATTAGGAACTAGTTGATGAATATATGCCAACATAGCCTCCCTCTCTGCTCTGACTGCTTCCATTATAGTTTCCCTTGACTTCGCCTCAATCCTCAAGGTCTCTTCTCTGACTGCCTCCCTCACACTTTCCTTCAATTTGTCACTAAATTTCACTCTCTGCTGTTTCGGCAAATTGAAGAACTGAGTTGGGGTAACACCAGCACCAGCTCCTCTGACTCTCCCACCATGCTCGGGGGTTCCCAAAGCCAGAGTCAAGATATCATTGCTCCCGGAGACAGTCAGAGTGCCTTCGGAGACTTGCTTTTGCAAATCATCCTAAAAGAGAGAAAGAGAGATCGTTAGAACCTGAGCAGGGTGTATGACAGATACATATACCGACGTTGTAAATTATAAACAACGACGGTTTTTATTAAATGACAGACGTGGTATTAATTTAAAACGTCTGTATATAAATACCGTCGTTGTTTATACTTTACAATGTCAGTATATAAAAATACGTCGTATATTCAAAATAAAACAGATTAAGACATAAATCAAAGACCGTTGTAGTATTCAAAGTAAGACGACGGATTATTAAAGAAACAGACGTAGATGTCAAATTCCATACGGCTGCACAAAATTACCGTCGTTGTATACGCATTCTAACGTCGTAAGTTTTAATGAAGAAGTGAAAAAACTCGATTGAAATATGCATTCTTTTCCAGAAATTGTGCACCACAAATTTCAGTGAAATAGACAGAGAGAGGGAGAGTGTGTGCGTGAGTAAACTTAAAACAAAAATGCAGTTCATAGAATAATTTAATCCGTCGTATTAATTCTATCTAGACGTCTACTTTATTCAAAAACCGATGTCCTATTCATTTTTAAACGTCCGTAAATTAAGCCCGTCGTGGTGTTCACTTTATAACGTCGCTTATGTAAAGATAAACGACGTCTACACCAAAATAAAACACTCTGTTTTTCAAATTTAGAACAGAGTTAGTGAGACTTACGATTAGTTTTGCCTTCTCTGCAGCCTTTGGATCAGGGATGTTTCCTGTTTTATCTTCTCTTGCTTTCTTCCACAGAACAGCTCGATCGATTTCTTGACCTTCGGGCATGGTTTCTACCAATTGGTCTGTCAAACCAACATACCCTTTTCTAGACAACCTATGGTTGTACTCCAATTTCTCCCTCTCCTTCTGCTCAGCATGCTTAGCCTCAAAATCTGGGGTTAACCTTGAAGCTACGAAGACATCCCATTGCGATTTCTCTATGAACTTATAAAGCGCAGGGGTTTCTCTTAACCTCTCCCTGTCATGTGCGTAAGGAAGGATATACTGCCTAGTTACGTTATACTTGAAATCCTTCCATTTTTTGGCGGCAGACTGCAAGACCAAGTTCTTGTAACTATCCCCAATAACATAGGACATTTGAACAGCTTCCCAAATCTGCTCCTTCACGTCCTTGGGTAATTGTTTCCATTTCTTGTCCACAAGAGGGACTCTGGTGCGTGCCAAAACACCAATGAAAGACTACATCTCAACAGCAGCCTCGCCATGTGGTTTGCCATCTTTATTGAACTCAACCATAGGCTTAACCTTCTCAATTTTTCTCTTCACAACACGGCTCATTGTGCTGATACCGCGGCCAGATTTTGGCTCCTCAACAAATGTGGCTGTGCTCGAGTCTTCCTCTGGGGTTGAGGAAAATCTCATCCTCTTCGAGGGTTTGCTTTGAGTTGATTTTTCAACTTCCACTGAACCTGTTTTGGGTTCATCCCCTTGTGCCATTGAACCTGCTTTGGCCTTTGACGCTTCAGCTTCCTTGTTTTGAGATTTCGAAACCATTTTTGATTAATCTGCCAGGAAAACAACGTCGGTTATTAAAAAGAAACGACGTAAATGTGCATAAACTACGTCGGTTATTAACAATAACAGACGTGGTTTAAAATTACAAAACGATTGTTCTTCTCCCACTAGACGACGGTTTTATCTTGTTTCCGACGTATTAATTGTCACACCATGACGGTTTTTAGCCACCGTCGTGCAGTTTGCATTACGGCCGTCGTGGTGTGTCCATTCTATCGTCGAAAACAAGACAGAACTGTCGTCTTTTGGCGTCGTGAGAGTATCGACTTATGTATTTAATCAAAACCAGTGAAAGATTTCTTCAATTTGACAGAATCTTGTTTCCAGACAACTACGGCATGCAAATGAAAAGTAAAAAAAGGGAAGAGAGTGAGAAAAAACCTTGAATAACACCGGCGTGCAAAGAAATGTTTACTTCCGACGAAGACGAAGACCAAAATGGTGATTTGGAGATGAAGACGATGATTCAGACGATGATGCTAGGTCAGGTGACGAAAATGGTGATTTGGGAAATGAGAGGGAAACTACGATACTTTATCGGGAAGAGAAAACCGTAAAATATTAGGTCAGGTGACGAAAAGTTTATATATTTTCCCAGAGTTCAATACAACGACGTTGTTATTAAAAAACCGCCGTATTATTTAGTTATAACGACGGTATATAATTCATAAATGACGTGGTTATCACAACTGCCGAAAGACTTTTGGAATTCCGATGTGGTTATGACGGCGCTTTTTTTCTCTAAACTGACGTTGTACTTGTAATTTCAACGACTGTGTATTTTAATAAACCGACGTGGTTACTTTGCGGTTCTGAAAACGACGTTGTTCTCTTTTTAATATGCGCCAAATGACTTTTGGATTTCCGACGTGGTTATGACGGTGCTTTTTTTTCTCTAAACTGACGTTGTACTTATAAATTCAACGACTGTGTATTTTAATAAACCGACGTGGTTACTTTGGGTTCTGTTCTCTTTTTAATACTCGCCAAATGACTTTTGGATTTCCGATGTAGTTATCTTTTTAATACGCGCCAAATGACTTTTGGATTTCCGATGTAGTTATGATGTTGATTATTCAAATATGATGTCGGTATTTATATTATAACCGACGTGGATATTTACGGTTATTTTGTTTAAATAGCATTTTTTCACGCGTTTTTTAACCCTCACAAGAAATTGTCTTTCTGAAAGTAAATGGGTTTGCAGAATGATTCCTCACTTCCCATGGGTTTGCTACATCCTCCTGTGTAGCAAGGGTGGAACCAGCCTTAGAACCTGCATGGGTTTGCAGCCGCACTTGCCCGTTTGAAGGCATACGAGGGCACAACCCACAACAGGTTCTAAGTCTGGTTCCACCCTTGCTACACAGGAGTTTTGAAGAAACAGTTGATTTTGATGTAAATGGGAATCGAGGAGTGAGCTTTTCATACTTTGTTGATTTTGATTTTCTGAAATTATTAGATATTCATCTGTGGCTGTGCAGGAGCTTGAGAACAAGAGGAAGGAGAGGGCCCAGCTTGCATATGAGAGGAAGAAACAGTTGAACAAGCTGAGGGTGAAGGCAGAAAAGAAACCACGATGTATTTGCCAAATTTGTGTACATATATTGTGTAAATATTGATCAATATTTAACACGAAGAGATTTTGCCTTTTAAGATGAAAATGTTGTTGAGGATTGAGAATTAAATTTTGTTTTGTGTTAAGAAAGATATTACCAAAATAAAAGAAAAATTAATTAATTTTAAAAAGCTATAAAAATAAGACGGCGGTTTACAGAGAAGGCAGACGTATAAACTAAACAAATACGACGGTAATTTGAACTTAGGACGTGGTAAATAAAAACGACAGTAGTGTTGTAGGCACCATCGTAGTATACTCCAAAATAATAAGTCGGCGGTTTACAGAGATTGCACCGTCGTAGTATATACAGACGTGGATTCCATTATATTATACGACACGGATTAAGAACAGTTGGTCGTGTTTAGTTAGGAGTTAACACGGCAGGTTTTTTGGTGAACTGTCGTCTTTATTTTCTACGTCGGTGGATTCATACCTGCTGTCGTTGTTTTTTGGTCAGATTTTATCTCTGAAGAAATCCTTTTTTAAAAACGACGCTTTTTTATTTGTATGCGTCGTCTTTTAAAAATATTCAACAGTAAGGAACTTATCCACGACGGGTTTTTTTTATACCGTCGTCTGTTTAAATACAACGACGGTTTTATCTTATACCGTCGTCTTTTTCTGGTCGTCTTTTTCCATTTTTGTAGTAGTGCCATTACGTTTAGAATTTTGGTTTTATATATATATATATATATATTTTTTTTTTAAAAGAAAATTGTTGAATTAGATTTAAGGAGGTAACTATAACAATTAATTAAATTTCTACCAAATGAGGTAATGAAATTAATGTAACATTAACATGTTTTAGTGTCGTAATTGCTTCTTCAAACTTAATAATGATACATATTTAGGAATTTGGTAGCTGATGAATGGAAGGCACAAGGAAACTCTAGCATGTTAATGTGAGAGAGTGCATCGAAGAAAATGTGAAAGATTGAGCAAGATTCAAAGAAAATGTGGCCGAGAGGTCACTATGCCAAAATTTGGCTTTAGCAACACTACATTGGCATCAGTAAAACTGAAAATCGATGCTTTAAGTACATTATACATTGCTTTTATAAATTAAGATGCTAAAAGATAAAAAGACATCAGCACAAATATTTTGTTTTCGTTAGCGATGCCTTGATGCCAATTTAGCATCGTCTGTTCTAACGACTGATGCCTAAAGTGTTTCTGTTTTTTTTTTTTTTTTGTAAAGTGGGGGGCTTTTTTCTGGGAAGCACTGATGCTGAAAGTATAGTCAACGCTCCAGCAAAAAAATTTCACGCTCCCTCTCCTTTTTTCAGACTCCCTCGCAACCTTGGCTCCTCTCCCTCTCATTTTTTTTCAATCCCTCCCAAACTCACTCGCCATTTTTCATCTTCTATCTCCTAAAAAAATAAAAGTCACAATTTTTTTGGATCTCCTCTATCTCCTTCTTCTCTTTCCTCCATCTAGACACTCGAAGTTTGGCCACAGCAAAAATGACCTAAGGCCTTCGAAGAAAGGGAGAGCCATAGGCATCCTCCTGCTCGTCCAGAGAGAGCCATGGAAGTCCCTTCGTTAGGGTTTTAACCTTCGGCGTCGGCATCCTCTTTCTCGTCACGTCGTCGTGTGAGATTATTTAAGTTAGGGTTTCAATGTTTTGGGAAATTTCAGTTAGGGTCACTACAAGAAAACAGGCCTTCTGTGAAGACGAGTAGTCGTCACGTAAACATGTAAATTCGTCACAGTTGACAATATGTGACACATTTTCGGCGTCACAAGGTTCGTCACCTATACCCCGTCACAGATTGTTTGACGTGATGAATTTACGATTCGTCACATAATGGTTCTATATGTGACGAATGTTTTGTCACATATAGTTCCTTTGCACAAGGCATCTTTCGTCACTTATTATATCTATCGGTGACAAGCCGCATTGGTCACATTTCACAAGCGTCTGTGGGGAGTTGTTTCTCACATATTTATTAAAATTGTGGGGAGTTGTTCCTCATATATTTATGAAAATTGTGAGAGTGTACGTCTCACATATAATCTGACCAGCATTCAATTCAATTAAATTCAACTCGATTACTACTATTCCCCATTATATTCTTTTCTTGTATAATATAGCAAAATAATACATTCAAGATCCCAAAGTTTCACAAGTAAATTGAACTCAAATTTCATTCCATTACATCAAAATAATTATATTGTTTGATATACAATAGTCTCAACTACATGTTTTTTTTCTTCTCATAACTACAATGTAATTTTTCTACAACTGAAAGTAATGTTGTCCCAAGATGAAAAAGAGTTGAACCAAATTGCAAACGATCCTCAACGACAACCAAAAAGAATGGATCTTTTTGGTTCAACTGTCATAAAAAAGAAAAATAGTCATAAAAATGGATATAGAAGATATAAAAGGGCAAATTACCATTGGGGAAGAACATCAAGCTGTTTAACAGAGAGATAAAAGGCCAAATTACCATTGGAGAAGAACATCCTTATTTATGGCTGGGAAGCTACACACTGCCAAAAAATATAAAACATAATACAACATTGTTAACATTAAAGTGAGAAGACAAACAGAATTAATGTTTGATATGACCGTGGTGAGGAAAATAAAAGGATGAAAAACAGAATCCATCAAAGGATTAAATGTCGAGAAGCATGAAAAAATAAAAATCACACTCCTAAAAATGAAGGTGTACATACAAAGCATAAAAAGTTACAAAAAATCTTTCTCGTGGTAATATAGGCAGAAAATATGGCCTCCATATAACAAAAAGATGTGCTTACACAACATATTGACACAACAAATCCATTTTTCTTTCATTTACATAGAAAAAATCTGTACAAACCATCTAGACAAATAATTCAAATACATCTTAAACCATCTAAGAAGTTAACTCACTACAAGAAAAAAGCCTTTTAACAAGGTCTTTATGTACTGTCAATTAGTGGTCTACTTGTTCTTCCAAGGATATTGACTGTGGCTAGACATAGAAATAAACAAAAGAAGAATTAATAGAAAATCAGTAAAACTATCAACCTATTATTAACCAACTAATAAGAATTCCAAAGTTTTAGATAGTTCTAAACACACAAGGACTTGAAATTGGTAAACACAAGTGGAGCCCAATTCCAACAAAAGTTAAACTCTATGCAGCCATCCAAAGTTGTTGCGATAATTCAATAATCATTTTCACAGTGCAGCCAAGAAGTGAAGAACGAAAGAAGAAATAATATTTATATTTGAAGTGTAAGTCTGCAGCCCATGTGCAATTGCAAGTGCCGCCAGCCAAAGAGAGGAATGTAGCAGTCCACTTAAGATAATATTGCAGGGCATGGTTTGAACACTTTATTGTGAATTCCATCCAAACAAAAGAAAAGAAAGGCAATTAACAAATGAGATGCAGATGGTGGATGCCACACTTTAGTTTTGTCAGGTTGTAGGGAGTGTAGCAGCTAACTCGAGAATATTGCAGCAAAAGCAACTAGATGAATGACCAATGCAGAGCCCACGTGAAGAAAGCACAAAACATGGCAGCCAGCACTTGAATTTTGCAGCTGAATTTGAAGGTCTTCAACCTCTATAAATAGAGAACAACGGCAAGTGAAGTGGGTGTGCAGATACAGAGCCTTACGGCAAAGAGAGCAAGGATAGAGAGAAGGAGTGAACCGAGAGCTATTTGGGATCTCTTGTAGTTATTCCTCACCTCTCATAGTTCTCATTTAATCTGTCTGTAGCTACCTCAAAATCTATTCTAACATTTTCTCAATTTTTCTCATCTAAACTTAAAACAAACTGAAAATCTAATAAGGTTTTCTCATCCAAAGCAGAATATGAAGAAACAAGAGTTTCTCATCCATTTTCTTTTCAAATCCTAATAAGAAGAAGTTAACTTTAATAAACTCCTTGTCATGATTCTTTGACTATTAATTTCTCTAACAAGAAAAACAGAGAATTAATTCAAAAAATGGTGAATGCAGAGTCCAGGGCAACAACCAATTGAACATATGACAACATTATCATATATCAAATTGAATACTTGGGATATATAAACAAAAATCTACACCACTGTCATTGACATAAGAGTATTAAGTACTGAAAAAAAAATTGCCTGGATTCATAGAAGAGTCAAATTGTCAAAATACAAAAGGAAAACGTTGTAGTCATTGCCATGTTCAGATTACAAATTAAACCACAAATTAAAACAACACAAGAGCAATGGCCATGTTGTACAACCATTGGTCTCTCTGGTACCTTTCATATATTATCATAAAAAGTCTCCACTAAATAAGAGTGTTTACCAGACTAATCTATCATTGTACCTGGAATAACATTCACATCAATTCCTTGCTGTCGCAGAAAATTCATCTCCTCCCCACCCCTACCAAACACCTAAAGACAAAAAATACCTTTCACTACAAATTTGATAGGACACCACAATACCACAAGTAACAAACTGTCATACTTCAATGTAGGAACTCACCAGTGGATCCCCTCCTTTTAGTCTCACAACATTAGCTCCAGCTTCAGCAAAACTCAGTAGCAATTCATGTAGCACCTCCTGAAAGGGGGGAAAAACGATTCAGCTCTTTCCCAAGACCCCAAAGTAAAGCCCCAATTCACTTCTCTAACTCATATACAAATTAACACAAACCCAAATACCCAATTCACCAAATTGCCTAAAGATTTCAAATTTATAGCAAGAGAGAACCCATATCAAAAACTCAAAATAAAATGTTAAAGGTTGTTTCATCTAATACAAGAAATGCTGATAAAGATTAGTGCTTTACCTGGGTTCTGCTGTGGTACCCGGCAGTCTTGCCCACGTAGAGAAGTCTAGCACCAGAGTCAACCAATTCCAACGCATCATTGGACACCAACCTATCATACAACAATAGATCAGCATTCTGAATAACTCTATAAGCCTTCAATGTCAGGAACTCAGGGTCCCCAAGCCCTGTCCCCACCAAGAACACATTTCCAGGCCCACACTTGCCGCTGCCACACGCTCCTTCGACCAAGAACACATCTCAAGGGGATGAGAGATTACAAGTGGAAGGTGGACTTAATTAAAAGTGGTTATTGTCGGGGGAATAGATTGAAATGATAATTTGTTTGTGATTGAATGTGGGAGACAATGGGTCACGCGAAGGGGGAGACAGAGAGGGAGTAAGGGAGAGCGAGAGAGAGAGAGAGAGAGAGAGAGGAAGACCAGTGGTCGTCGTGTCCGGAGAGGAGGAGTGGTCGTCGTCACCGGTGGTTTGTGGATGAGAGCGCAGGTAGTGTAGATGAAACGTTGGGTTTTGTTCTTGGGCTAGTGTAGATGGCGATGAAGCATTTGACTTAGGTTGAATGAAGCGTTGGGTTTCGTTTTGTTTTTTTAAATTTTTTTATTTTGGGCCATAAGTGACGCTGCCAATCTTCACTCAATAAAATTTCCAGTCCTCACTTTCATGCTCTGTGACGAATGTGCATTATTCGTCACATTTAGTTAAAAATTTGGGCGCCAAGATTTCCCGCTATGTAATTTGTGACGACACCGAAATTATAATGTGACGAAGATGGAGCGAAAATTTTGTTAGGTCCTTTCAAGACGTTTAGGTGACGACTTGCAAAATTTTCTCACTTATACAAGCCAAATGTGATGGAATTTTCAGCGTCACGTAAAATTTGGTCACAGAAGTCCTGTTTTCTTGTAGTGGGTTTCAATTTATTGAGTAATTTCTCTAATCTTACTGTGTTTTTCTCTTTGCGGCTGGCTCATTGTCTCTTGGATCTCATTGCCTCTCTGGGCTTTAATCTAATGTATGAAAATCTCTAACCTTTTGATTTTTGGGTGTTTCTGATTTGGTGTTAATGTTTCTGAATTGTTTTCATCTTTCTTCAATCTCCTACCTTTTTCATTTTATTTATGTATTAATGTTTATGGATCTCATGCTTTCCTTTTGGTGCAGGTATTGGGAGGTGACGGATCTACGATTTTCTCTTTCTCAAGATTGCTATATCGCTCAACTCATCTCTGTGTTCTCAGTTTCTCGCTCAATTCGTATCTGCTCTCACACTTTTCCTTACTCATCTCTTTGCTCTTACACTCTCACTAACCTCTGAAACCACAAACCCACCGAAGTCCCAACTTTTCCAATTTTTTTGTGGTATTGCAGGATTAGGGCCTTCTAAGTTTACATATAGGTATAATTAGTTTTCGTTATAAACTACTAAAGTACGTGGTATGAAACTAATTTGTGTATGGTTGTTGAAGGTCTCTCCTAGCAGACATCATACAACCACAGGACTTGAAGGAGCTTTGTTCAGTTTTGGTGGTAGTAGCAGAAGAAGCTGCAAAGGCACTTGCAGGTAGTTTATTGTTTCATATATGACGAATCACTAGTCTTCAGAATTTTATATATTTTCTTCCTTTCACAAAAGGTTATCTTAGCCTGAATGACTGCAAATGATCTTAGGGATGAGATATCGAGAGTTGGGTAGTGTCACACCATGGACCATAAAATGATTAAATCTGGAAAATGTTTTGAGTGCATCTCTTTAAGTAGTAAAATGCTTGGGTGTTAAAAGTGATAATACTGACTGCGAATTGCTCCAGAACATATAGTCATTTCTTCCTAGACAAAAGTAGAAGTTGAAGTTCAGTTGGAATCCATCTAATATAGTAGCTTTTGACTATGAGCACCTCCCCTGTTTTTTATGGATAGCTTACAAGATTTAAGAATTTTTTTTTGCCTCGGGGAATCTTTCAAATATTTGATGGACTGCTGCTATATGCTGTTGGCTCATTTCTACCTAGACAATAAGCTGTGAAACATCACTTGTGTGGTAAATTAAGTTTTACTAGTTAAGCGAGAACTATAATCTGCCTTCCAATAAATCACCTTCCATCTCTCCTTCAGGTAAAACCTAAAACACATTTATTTTGTCTTATTGATCTGCATAGATTTTTTGGTTTATGTTGTTCTCCTAAATTCACTTCTCAAAACCCACGCATAGATTTTTTGGTTTATTTTGTCTTTTGTATACTTCCATTCTGCAGCATCTTTACAGCTGTAAGTTCTTCATAGTTAAGTTTGCAAAGCTTGAAACAATTCTAATCTATACTTTTCCAATCTATAGTTTCGCTCCATGTGAACTTGTCTGGTGGAGTTTAATTTCTAATTTTGAATACAAGTGAAGTGATAAAACTGTACCTGAAAAGCTTATATGTAAATATCTGTAACTAGTTCGGTTTCATTTCCTGCATGTATTGCAGTCAGCCAGACTTGGGGTGGATGAGAAGAGTACAACAAAGGTCGTAAACCCCAACGTAATCTGCATGTAGGTACCACTGAGTTTGTCCAAGTAAT
This sequence comes from Prunus kanzakura, assembly GCA_020521455.1. Classification (NCBI taxonomy): domain Eukaryota; kingdom Viridiplantae; phylum Streptophyta; class Magnoliopsida; order Rosales; family Rosaceae; genus Prunus; species Prunus kanzakura. The sequence goes on along the minus strand of BPUM01001105.1, from coordinate 79,958 downwards.
TAAGCAATTATATATTTGCCATCATCTCTGTGAACTTTTATCTTCTTTATATAGGCAATATATGTCCTTTCAACTTTTGGAATGAAGGCTGCAATATTTGCTCTGCAATTGTTTGTGGACAATTTGGTATGCCTAACTTTGTTTGTGATTGTTATTCATTAAGACTACATATCACTTGAAAATGGCTTCAAGTGAATGTCATTCTAACTTTTGTTTCTAGGTCTGGAAGAAAGTGGTATATGTAGATAGATTACTGCAGCTCTTCAGATATGTTCATCGTGAGCAGTTGTTGACCATCCCTGACTTTGTGTTCCAGTTGAGTTTCTATGTTCCTCCCCCCACTTATCCCACTCCAATTTTTATAGCAACTTGGATTTAAAATTCCCAATTTTTATAATCAATGCATGCACGATTTAGAAGTCAATAGTGGGAAGGGCCTTATTGTTCTGTTTCTGCAAATTTTCAATCTCTGTATCATAAGACAATAATATATATTTGCACTTACAGTACATGGCTTATGAATTCTTATCTTACTCTTAAATGTTGTGCCTACTTGGTATATATTTGCACTAATGGTACATGGCTTATTTCGTTAAGAGTTTAATTTCATCTACAAGAAAATAATATACTTGAAATCTTTTATTTATCTGAACCTCAATTCAATTTGCAGGAAATTCAAAAGAGGGTACTTTTGTGTGGTACATGGCTTACTCTCTACCTCATCACATGATCCTTTAATTTCTAGTTGAAACATGAGTGGGATCGATTTAATGACTTGCTGTTATCTAATTAGATTGGTTGACAAATTAGATTTTCTTGTTGACCAATATGATTTCGTAAATTTGCATATTGGTTATTTTAAAGTGACAACATATCTTATGCAAATTTAGTACCTTGCACTTTTTAAGCTTATGTTCATATTTTGTGTTTACCTTCTACGTGTTTTTTTTTTCTCCAGTATAGAGCTAGAAGGAAGGACACTTACACCCAAATGGAATTGGATGAGGTGCGAGAAGAATTGGCAACTCATGTCCTAGAATGACTTTTTGATTGAGCTAAACATTCCTTCATTTTACATGTCTTTTTAGCTAGTATTTTGTGGTGTAGGGATGGTAAATTTGTGATTTGGATGTGACAAGTATGGATAATTCAAGTATTTTGCGCATATATATATGTAGACAAGTATGGATATATTTAAATTATTGTTTATGTGAAACAAGCAAAATACCTACCCTTTCCTTACATAAATGATGCCTATTGTTTATAACAACTTCAGTTTTCCAGAAATAACTGAAGTTGAAAGATAAAAACAACAACTAGACATCCATTATCACTGATGCCTAAAACGAGAAGTAGCATCAGCATTTATGTAACCACCAGCACTATTGGAGGCTTTTCATGTCCACAAAATAAAAAAAGCGATGGTGTATAACATAATTCACAACACCATTATTTGTTACTACGATGTTGTAATTGATAATATGCATCAACATAGTAGATATCACTGATGCTGTTAGACCTCTTTAGCCTCCTCTCTTTTGAAAGTACTGATGCTGTTTCGGGTTTAGGCGTCAGAAGTCAACCTTTTATTGGCACCCGGAAATCATTTAGGCATCGAAGTTTACTTGATATCTGATGTAGTAAGTGATAAACAGCGACGGAGAATATCCGTTGCCTATTACATAGGAATAGGCAACAGTCACCAATACCACGGTATTTATGTGTAATAGGCAACGGATTTTATCCGTTGCTAAAGCCCTTTTTTGGCATAGTGGGTTGTAGTAGCTAGCTTTATATAGGATTTAATTACTATATTATTTAGATTTTATCTAAAGGATTATTTAATTTTTATGTTGATGACTTTATTTATTAACTCCCTTCTTTTCTTTAGCCCATTAGAAAGATGATGTATTTTCATAAATGAAAATTTAAAAGAAACTTTTGTTTATGAATTTGCTCTGAAAGTTCATAAGAGATTGGACTAAAGGCCTAAGGCCTATCAAATGCTTAAGGGTGGAGACAGAAAGTGAAAAGACAAGCAAAACCGTGAAGAATTAATGAGAGCGTGAAGAAGGGGGCAAAAGTCAAGAACGATTTTGATTGTCAATTTATGAATACTCGTTCCTGGCTTCTTCAATACGCAAATTCGAATCATATTTGGACAACTTGATTAGAACAAAAACGATTTTGATGGTCAATTATGAATCCAAATTAGCAAGCCAATGAAAATTAAGGTGCCCATTTTAACACGCAGAAATGCCTACGTACGTACCAAGACGAAGGACTACCAAATATCAAAGACTTGGGGCAAATTTTTTCCAATTAGATGAATAGACGTAGGCTTTCACCCTCAATAATGTCAATTATCAACAATTCAAATTGGTGTAGCAGCTAACAATGGGACCTACACCTGCATGACAATGGTGCTCTGTTTATCTAAAGAAGATAAACTACTATTCATTAAGCTTCATATAAATATCAACATTTTCTAAGGGTAACATTTTGAGGAATCTTGACCTTAATGGAAATCAGTTGGAAGGGCCGTTATCACTATCTTGTGCAATTTGGCTTAAATGCTAAATGGTCCCTGTGTTTTAGCTCATTGGCCAATTTAGTCTCTGTGTTTAGCACCGTTAGCGAATGTAATCCAATCTATTAAACTTCTATTAAAATATTAATAAATATAAAAATATTTAAATTCAATTTAAAAAAATAAATAATTAAGAAATAAAAATAAGATTTAAAAGCTAAAATAAATAAAAATAATTAATCTCAACTGCAACAACCTTCTCTCTTCTCTCTTTCCCCCGCAACAACCCACCTTAGCTACTTTCCCCACCCATACCCAAAAGCCCCAATTCCCCCAGCCACAACCACATCCAAACTCTCCCTACCCCACATTAAAGAAAATGTGAAAAAGATTGAGCAAGACCATTTGAACACGCAGAAATTGGACAACTTTTGACTAGTAGAAGTTGGAGGTAACACGTGGAAACCATTTGAACACGCAGAAATTATACCTACTAAGACCAAATACCAAATCAATGCCTTGGTTGCCAAATTTTCCACAAGCTTTTCCACAAACTTAAGTACTTGCCATCTTAGCACTGTGGAAACTTTAAATGCAGGACAACCTTATGCCACATCTACTATACTCATATCGTGACATTATAGATAAATCACTGTTGCCGAAACTTGTTATAAATATCAACATCTCCAGGACAGAGTTGCTCACAAAATTATTTAGAAGAATATATACTTTTAGATTTTGAAGGAAAGATGGGTTGGTTGTGCCTCCTCTTCCTGCTCTTTACTACTTGTCAATTCAACTCTACTTGTTCATCATCATCTAACTCTTCCTCTTCTCTTTCTTCGAGGCATTTATGCCATCCCCACGACAGCTCTGCTTTGCTTCAATTCAAGAACTCCTTTTCCATTGATACCTCTTCTGAACAAGAACTATATAATGGAACAACTCTTTATTCTAATAGTACAATTACTTGGCAGAAAGGAAAGAATTGTTGCGCGTGGAGTGGAGTCACTTGTGAAAAGATGACTGGTCATGTGACCGGTCTCAACCTTCCTTTTGGTGGGCTTCAAGGCAATATCCATTCCAATAGCAGCTTATTCTCTCTTGGCCATCTCAAGAGGCTAGACCTCTCTTATAATGATTTCAGAGGTTCCCCAATTTCATCCAAATTTGGTGGCTTTGTAAGTATGACTCACCTTGACCTTTCTTACTCCAATTTCAGTGGCCCAATCCCTTCCGAAATTTCCCACCTTTCCAACTTGGTTTCACTCAATCTCTCGCAATCTCCTATGACACTAGATACTCTTAGCTTGAACAGAATTGTTCAAAACCTAACCAATCTTAGGGAGCTTAATTTGGCCTATGTTGATATGTCATCAGTTGTACTCGATTCGTTCAAGAATCTTTCTTCTTCTTTGAAAACTCTTGAACTCCCTGATTGCCACTTGCGAGGAAAATTCCCAGAAAGCATTTTCCATCGACCAAATCTTCAACTAGTAGATTTAGGCGATAACTACAACCTCACAGGTTCTCTCCCCAATTCTAACTGGAGCAGTCCACTCGAAACCTTGATGCTCTCTGAAACTAGAATTTCAGTAGATTGGCATCGTCTGACAAGAAATTTCAAGTCTTTGAGAGCTTTGTATCTTAGGAATTGCAGTTTTGTAGGATCGTATCCTGCATTTGTTGGTAACCTCACACAAATCATGGAGTTGGACCTCTCCTCCAATAGTTTTGGTGGCCAAATCCCATGGTCGTTATTTTTAAACATTGAGAGCCTCGTTTACTTGAATCTTGTTGGCAACAATTATGTCGGTCAGTTTCCAGAAGTTGATAGCAACTCGACATTGATCTCTTCTTTATATGATTTTTCAAAACAACTGGTGGGTCATATTCCTCGACACTTAACCAAGCTCTATTTATATAAGAACCAACTCAATGGAACAATACCATCTTGGTTAGGTAGTTTGCCATCATTGGAGGCATTAGACCTCGGAAGTAACCAACTCAACGGTAATATCATTGAGTTCCAATCTCTTTCTTTTAAAATCCTTTATTTAGATGATAACAAGCTGCATGGCCTGATTCCGAGATCAATCTTTGAACTTGAGAACCTTCAAAACCTTTATCTATCATCCAATAACTTGAGTGGCATTGTGGAGTTTGAAAAGTTCTCAAAACTCCAAAGTCTTGTTTCGCTTTATCTTTCCTCTAACCATCTATCCTTGAGTTTCAACCATTTGAGTAACAACAGCTGGCCTCAACTTTCGAGCCTAGCTTTGTCGTCTTGCAACATAAGTGAGTTCCCATACTTTCTAAGAGCCTCACCAAACTTGTGGAGGTTAAACCTTTCCTACAACCGAATTCAAGGTGAAGTTCCCAAATGGTTCTGGGATGTCGCAAAAGATTCATTGTCTTATTTGGATCTTTCTCACAACTTTTTGACGGGCACTGCACGACACCTTCGGTGGAAAAAACTTGGATATCTCAACCTTCACAACAATTCTCTACAAGGAGAGCTTCCAATTCCATCACCTTCCACATTTTTCTTTTCCATATCAAACAACCAATTGACTGGAGAGATGCCTCCAACCATTTGCAGCTTGACTAGGCTTGCAATCCTTGATTTGTCTAATAATAAATTGAGTGGCAAAATTCATCAATGCATAGGGAGCTTTAGTCAGAGCCTTTCTGTTTTGGATCTACGGAATAATAAATTTCATGGAGTGATTCTTGGGACATTTTCTAAGGGAAACATTTTGAGAAGTCTTAATCTTAATGGAAATCAGTTTGAAGGGTCGTTGCCACCAACTTTGCGCACATGTAGAGAGTTGGAAGTTCTAGACCTTGGAAACAACAAAATTCAAGACACATTCCCAAATTGGCTGGAATCTCTTCCGAAGTTACAGGTTCTTATCTTGCGGTCTAACAAATTCTATGGTGAAATAGGCATTCCGAAAACTAACTTTCCATTCCAAAAATTGCGTATCATGGACCTATCCTACAATCGGTTTAGCGGTCTCTTGCCAACAAAATATTTTCAACATTTGACAGCCATGATAAACTCGCAAGAACATGAACTGAAATATATGGGAGAGGGCTACTATCATGATACTGTGGCAGTGTCAATTAAAGGCTATGTAATTGAAATGGCGAAGATCCTGACTTTCTTCACAACTATTGATTTCTCGAACAACACTTTCAGAGGAACGATTCCAAACGTAATTGGTAAGCTTAAATCATTGAAAGGGCTTAACTTTTCTCATAATGAGCTTACAGGTACGATTCCACCATCATTTGGCGATATGTGCAATCTTGAATGGTTAGATCTGTCTTCAAACAAACTTGTTGGTGATATTCCGGAGCAATTGGCAAATTTGACATCACTATCAAAGTTCAATGTTTCAAAAAATCAACTTGTGGGGCCCATACCTCATGGCAAGCAATTTGATACATTTGAAAATGATTCATATAGTGGAAATGTAGGATTGTGTGGAATTCCACTGGCAAAAACATGTGGTCCACATCAATCACCGCCATCATCATTCCAACAAGATGGTGATTTGGAGCACGAGAATGGATTTGATTGGAAGGTAGTGTTGATGGGGTATGCATCTGGGGTGGTAATTGGAATATCAGTGGGATATCTTGCACTCTCTAACAGAACACCCGATTGGCTTGTGAAAGTGGTTGGCATAAAGTGATGGCGTAGAATTGTGAAAATCACATAGCGACGTGCTTGAAGAAACCATTCCAAAAGTTTATCTATTTTCATACATGTATATCATTTCTTATGAATATTGTATTATGTCAAAGTACCAATAAATATGCATGAATTCGAAAAGAGGATCCTCTTTACTTTTGTTAAAGTAGAGTAATTGCCCGTGCATCTTGTAATTTGCCAAATACAACTGACAAATCAATTCAATCAGTACATGCAATTTGCCTCAACTACGTTATATACTCCTATAAATCTTCTCATTCCAAAAAATACAAGGAAATGAAAAGAATTAAGTCACTAAATAGCATGCATAACTAAGTAATATTTGCCCACAAAATTGAGCACCTGGAGTGGGCCCTGCTGGAGGAACTGGAGCGGGCCATGCTGGAGGAACTGGAGCTTCCTGCTCTTGGATGACAAAGGCTCCTCCCTTTTGTCTAACCTGGATCTCTGCCGGTCGAGGCGCTCCATCTATATGTGCAATAAGGGGATCTCCGAAGATCTCAGTTTGAAAGACCAAGCCTCTCAACTGTGTTTGATCCGTGTGTGACGTGTACTACACGTCGGGCCACAACATGTGGACAAGGCACCGTCATTAATACACCAACACACGCTTTTTCTTAAGAATTTTTTTTATATCAGAAATGCTCCTTGAATTTAAATCCATCAATATGATGGTTATTTTTTTTTTCCACATATCAAATTGGTGTCGGTCATTGCATTTCATCAAAATTTTCGTTAAAGCTTGTCGTTTGTCATTATGTAACAAGCTGTTTTTTTTTTTCAAAGGACTTTTCATCATAATATATCTCATTCACTCACTCATCATTTGCTCAACAAAGTCATCTATTCTCTATTTAGAATTTCACACTGGACTTCCATCAAGAAGAATAAATGACTTTGTTGAGTAAAAGAGGTGAGCTTTAATCTTATGGGTGGATAAGGTTGGTCAGTCACATTCTCTTTATTGAATCCAATTGCTACCATTAGCATTTGTTCAATTAGCTCATATTTTCCCAATTTACAGCTGCTACTGATTCTAGGGCATGTTTACTTATACTGAATAGGGGAAGTCATGATTCGAGTAATTGAAGAATTTGAGAAGAAGGAATTGGAATTGAATCAACTTCTCCCCCTAGTTGATATGATTCCTCATTTGGAAGGTATTTGATTACGAATTTTACCATAGAATAAATAATTGGAATGATTCCGATACCCATTACGAATTCATTATTCCCTTATTCTTAAGTTCCTCCATTTCTTGAAAGTAAGCATGCCATTAGTTTATACACTAGAACCAAGTATAAAAGGCCCAAGTTTGACAAACACAGAAGTTCTATAAGTTCTATTCCTTAGCAAGCGGATCTAAACTGACCCGGCCCACAAGCAAGCCTATAAATACCCAGAAATCATTTTTAAAGAATCTCCATTAACGCAAGAATTATGGAGGGAAAGCACTCAAGATGGAGCTCACAGCCTCGGCCTTGCGATTTGCTAAGAAAAATCAGAGGTCCTCGTCAATTTATATATTTTAAACCAATTCGAAATCAATTTCTTCAAGTAGACGCTAATTTATAGTTTCTCATTCATTTTGTTGTTAAATTTTTTTGGAGCGCAGAATTTACTCGAGCTATAGTTGAAGATCTCAGCAATGGACGGTCTCCGGAGATTCTCATCGATCGCTTCAGAAATTACTGCATGAAGCCCGATTCGAATTGGTTAAATGCTAAGCTTACTTTCTCGATTTTAGTTCATCGTTCAGATTTTCCTGGTTTTTCTCAGCAACCAAACAAGCACCACAGAGTTCTTAATATGTTTATGAATTTTCTCCGAAAGCTCATTCAAAGATTGGACTAAAGGCCTATCAAATGCTTAAGGGTGAAGACAGAAAGTGAAAAGACAAGCCATGTCATTGTTTTTTAAATATACTTAAAAAATTTATTTAATTATTTAATATATTTTCGTTGTTTTAGTCCACGTGGTAAAATTGACTGTCATGTCATTGTTTTTTCTTTAAACCCAAAAAAAAAGGATGGAATTTGTGTTTTTGTTTATTTGGGAAAGAGGAGGTGCTGCCAGTGCGTGCTTTCACAGCGTAAGACAAACACGTTATGCGTTGGATGGAAGCTCCAAAAGTCCAAGGCTCAACTGCGTTTGATCCGAGTGCGACGTGTAGGACGATGCGCCACAACATGAGGAGGAAGCGGCATTAATACACAACACTTTTTCTTAAGAATTTGTTTATCATAAATCGTCCTAGAATTTTTTTAAACATTCTCATTATAGTCCTTCAATTTTCAAATTCATCAATATGATCCTTCATTTTTTTTCTTTCTCTAATGCTGAATTTGATTTCTATCATTGCATTTCATCAAGAGTCTCATTAAAACTGGTCGTGTGTTAAGCTTTAAAAATATATTTTCATCGAAATATAGCTCATATGCCCAAGAGGCAAAATAAAACTCTCGCTCTTTGCTCAACAAGGTGATCTATTCTCTACTCACGATTTCATACCGGGGTTTTATTAAGAAGAGGAAATGACCTTGTTGAGAGGAAAACTTCTAATTAAAATTAAGTGACCCATCTAAATTAGTCATGACTGAGTTAAAGATATTTACCACTAACATGTAAGTTTTGAATATTTATGTATGTGATATACTTGCATTTTCTATTTCAACCCGAACCTTACAATTCTAACTACACCTCTTCATTTACACTCCAAAATTTAAGTCATTTGTAGATTAAAATGCAAATTTAAGTATAATTCTTGGAGATGCTTTTGGGAATTCAAACATTATTATTGTTTTTTTCATTGCAATTGCATGAAAATTATATAAGTCCAAATTCTTTATTTTTCTTCAATACATTTTTCAAATTTAGAAGGTTGTCAACTTCATTTTCTATTCATCTTAATTATTCACTACCAAACTTCTAACCTGTTGCTAATCTCTTATAGTATCCTTTTTTTTTTCCATTGTTACTTCTATCACATTAGTTAGTTTTTGGTCTAGTATCACTCAGTCTTCAATTTATTTGAAATCTCATGGACATCGATTGTTGAATTAAAAAGAACATCTTCTATGATATTGCACATATATTTTGTGTAATGCTTCCAGTTTTAATAATTGGAAAACTATATATATTATTATTTTAAATAAATATTCATATTATATATTAATTATTTAGTAATCTGATTTTCCTTAATTTATTGTGAAGACCTATATGTTATTAAATCTTAAGCTTAGTATGAGATTATTCCTTTAGGGTCACCATTTTTGTTTTCCACGTGTAGAGCCTTGGAATTGGTTTTAATCAAATGATCATTGCCATGCTACCTTACATGCTAGTAACAAGCGATGTTGTGATATCGTTGGTGGAAATGAATGAGTCATATAATATCTTATGATCAGTGGCGAAGTCAGTATTTCATGTGTCTTAGGGCCTCTCACAAAATATAAATTATAAGAACTTTGGAACTTACAAGACATCAAAACATCAAAAATCATATTGTCTATTCATTACAATCATAATTGTCCTCAATGCGTTTTCATATTTTGAAATTGTTGCATAACAACCTTGTCATCTATACTATTAAAAATGTCTTCTCAATATACGCAACCAAGCAATCATTCATCCACAAATCCCCCATTCGATTGCGTAACTGATTCTTCACAATATTCATAGCAAAAAATACTCGCTCTACACTTGGGGTTGCTACATGTAGGATTAGTACTAGTGTCAGAAGCAAGTACACTAAAGGGGAGATTTGATCTTTTTTTGTCTTAGCTATCAATTGCGCAAGATCAGTAATCCCTTTCAATTATGTAAATTCATTGTTAGAGCTCACGTCCCAATTGTAATTCTCAAGTTATTCTTCGAGTAACTTGAGGTCATGTTCAGAAAAATCACTTGGATAAAATTGGGCAAGCTGCATCAACTTTGCTTTATCAAAAGCAAAGAATAAATTACTTGGACTCAAGCACGCCATACAAAGAAGTAATTCATTAACTACCCTTTTTGGTCACTAAATGCAATTAGTTTCCAAATATTGGTGGTCACTGGGTGGTCACTAGAAGCTCGTCACAAATTCTATTTAGTGACCATTCCCAAGTATTGGTCATTATAATATAACGAATTAGTGATTATGCCAGTGTGGTCACTAATAAAAGTGCAATTAGTAACCGCAACTTTGGTCACGAAAGGGCTACAATTTGGTGACCAAAACACTCATTTTGGTCACTAAAAGAGGGTCCTGTGCCCACATTAGTGACCTACTTGCTTGGTCACTGATGTATTTCAAAAGATTGATAACTAATTAGGTTTACCTATCCCTGTTCTTTATTGAATTACAATATGTAATCACAATTCATTTCTTTTTAAACAGTGATATAGATCTCAAAAGCAATCCATACATCTAACATTCTTCCAACAAATTCACAAAATGTCCCAAATCTCAAAACTAAAATTCTCACTACTACAAAAATGGAAAAAGACGACCAGAAAAAGACGACGGTATAAGATAAAACCGTCGTTGTATTTAAACAGACGACGGTATAAAAAAAACCCGTCGTGGATAAGTTCCTTACTGTTGAATATTTTTAAAAGACGACGTATACAAATAAAAAAGCGTCGTTTTTAAAAAAGGATTTCTTCAGAGATAAAATCTGACCAAAAAACAACGACAGCAGGTATGAATCCACCGACGTAGAAAATAAAGACGACAGTTCACCAAAAAACCTGCCGTGTTAACTCCTAACTAAACACGACCAACTGTTCTTAATCCGCGTCGTATAATATAATGGAATCCACGTCTGTATACTACGACGGTGCATTCTCTGTAAACCGCCGACTTATTATTTTGGAGTATACTACGACAATACCTACAACACTATTGTCGTTTTTATTTACCACGTCCTAAGTTCAAATTACCGTCGTATTTGTTTAGTTTATACGTCTGCCTTCTCTGTAAACCGCCGTCTTATTTTTATAGCTTTTTAAAATTAATTAATTTTTCTTTTATTTTGGTAATATCTTTCTTAACACAAAACAAAATTTAATTCTCAATCCTCAACAACATTTTCATCTTAAAAGGCAAAATCTCTTCGTGTTAAATATTGATCAATATTTACACAATATATGTACACAAATTTGGCAAATACATCGTGGTTTCTTTTATGCCTTCACCCTCAGCTTGTTCAACTGTTTCTTCCTCTCATATGCAAGCTGGGCCCTCTCCTTCCTCTTGTTCTCAAGCTCCTGCACAGCCACAGATGAATATCTAATAATTTCAGAAAATCAAAATCAACAAAGTGTGAAAAGCTCACTCCTCGATTCCTGGTTACATTGTAGTCCCCTTTTCCACAATGATCAACTTCAAAACTCCTGTGTAGCAAGGTGGAACCAGCCTTAGAACCTGTTGTGGGTTGTGCCTTTGGGGTGAAGCTGGGAGTGGGCTTGAGGTTCAGAATGAATAGACACCACCTACTCATTCTGAACCTCAAGCCCACTCCCAGCTACAGCCACCACCTGAGTCCGTCTCTGCGAGCATCAGGAACACCCACGCGGGTTCTCAAGCTGGTTTCACCCTTGCTACACAGGAGGATGTAGCAAACCCATGCTTGGTCTTGTGAGGAATCATTCTGCAAACCCATTTGCTTTCAGAAAGACAATTTCTGCAACCCTAATTGAAAACTGAGAGTTAAAAAACGCGTAAAAAAATCCTATTTAAACAAAATGGAGTAAATATCCACGTCAGTTCTAATATACATAGCGACGTCATATTTGACTAATCAACGTCAGTTTAGATATAACTACATCGGAAATCCAAAAGTCATTTCGCGCGTATTAAAAAGATAACTACATCGGAAATCCAAAAGTCATTTCGCGCGTATTAAAAAGATAACTACATCGGAAATCCAAAAGTCATTTCGCGAGTATTAAAAAGAGAACAGAACCAAAGTAACCACGTCGGTTTATTAAAATACACAGTCGTTGAATTTATAAGTACAACGTCAGTTTAGAGAAACAAAGCGCCGTCATAACCACGTCGGAAATCCAAAAGTCATTTGGCGCGTATTAAAAAGAGAACGACGTCGTTTTCAGAACCGCAAAGTAACCACGTCGGTTAATTAAAATACACAATCGTTGAAATTACAAGTACAACGTCAGTTTCGAGAAAAAAAGCGCCGTCATAACCACATCGGAATTCCAAAAGTCTTTCGGCAGTTGTGATAACCACGTCATTTATGAATTCTCTACCGTCGTTATAACTAAATAATACGGCGGTTTTTTAATAACAACGTCGTTGTATTGAACTCTGGGAAAATATATAAACTTTTCGTCACCTGACCTAATATTTTACGGTTTTCACTTCCCGATAAAGTATCGTAGTTTCCCTCTCATTTCCCAAATCACCATTTTCGTCTCCTGACCTAGCATCATCGTCTGAATCATCGTCTTCATCGTCCAAATCACCATTTTGGTCTTCGTCTTCGTCGGAAGGAAACATTTCTTTGCACGCCGGTGTTATTCAAGGTTTTTTCTCACTCTCTTCCCTTTTTTTACTTTTCATTTGCATGCCGTAGTTGTCTGGAAACAAGATTCTGTCAAATTGAAGAAATCTTTCACTGGTTTTGATTAAATACATAAGTAGATACTCTCACGACGCCAAAAGACGACAGTTCTGTCTTGTTTTCGACGATGGAATGGACACACCACGACGGCCGTAATGCAAACTGCACGACGGTGGCTAAAAACCGTCATGGTGTGACAATTAATACGTCGGAAACAAGATAAAACCGTCGTCTAGTGAGAGAAGAACACTCGTTTTGTAATTTTAAACCACGTCGGCTATTGTTAATAACCGACGTAGTTTATGCACATTTACGTCATGAAATATATAAAACCGTCGTCTTATTTTCATTCATGATCTAAGAGATCGTTTAATAGGACGTCACTTTTTTAGTGTTACCGTCGTTGTTTTGTATTATTACGTTGTTTATTTTTAATAACCGACGTTGTTTTTCTGGCAGATTAATCAAAAATGGTTTCGAAATCTCAAAACAAGGAAGCTGAAGCGTCAAAGGCCACAGCAGGTTCAATGGCACAAGGGGATGAACCCAAAACAGGTTTAGTGGAAGTTGAAAAATCAACTCAAAGCAAACCCTCGAAGAGGATGAGATATTCCTCAACCTCAGAGAAAGACTCGAGCACAGCCACATTTGTTGAGGAGCCAAAATCTGGCCGTGGTATCAGCACAATGAGCCGTGTTGTGAAGAGGAAAATTGAGAAGGTTAAGCCTGTGGTTGAGTTCAATAAAGATGGCAAACCACATGGCGAGGCTGCTGTTGAGATGCAGTCTTACATTGGTGTTTTGGCACGCACCAGAGTCCCTCTTGTGGACAAGAAATGGAAACAATTACCCAAGGACGTGAAGGAGCAGATTTGGGAAGCTGTTCAAATGTCCTATGTTATTGGGGATAGTTACAAGAACTTGGTCTTGTCATCTGCCGCCAAAAAATGGAAGGATTTCAAGTATAACGTAACTAAGCAATATATCCTTCCATTCGCACATGACAAGGAGAAATTAAAAGAAATCCCATTGCTTTATAAGTTCATAGATAAATCGCAATGGGATGCCTTCGTAGCTTCAAGGTTAACCCCAGATTTTGAAGCTAAGCATGCTGAGCAGAAGGAGAGGAGGGAGAAATTGGAGTACAACCATAGGTTGTCTAGAAAAGGGTATGTTGGTTTGACGGACCAATTGGTAGAAACCATGCCCGAAGGTCAAGAAATCGATCGAGCTGTTCTGTGGAAGAAAGCAAGAGAAGATAAAACAGGAAATATCCCTGATCCAAAGGCTGCCGAGAAGGCAAAATTAATCGTAAGTCTCACTAACTCTGTTCTAAATTTGAAAAACAGAGTGTTTTATTTTGGTATAGACGTCGTTTATATTTACATAAGCGACGTTATAAAGTGAACACCACGACGGGCTTAATTTACGGACGTTTAAAAGTGAATAGGACGTCGGTTTTTGAATAAAGTAGACGTCTAGATAGAATTAATACGACGGATTAAATTATTCTATGAACTGCATTTTTGTTTTAAGTTTACTCACGCACACACTCTCCCTCTCTCTGTATATTTCGCTGAATTTTGTGGTGCACAATTTCTGGAAAAGAATGCATATTTCAATCGAGTTTTTTCACTTCTTCATTAAAACTTACGACGGTTTTATCTTCTCTAGACGTTAGAATGATTATACAACGACGGTAATTTTGTGCAGCCGTATGGAATTGTACATCTACGTCTGTTTGTTTAATAATCCGTCGTCTTACTTTGAATACTACGACGGTTTTTTATTTATGTCTTAATCTGTTTTATTTTGAATATACGACGTATTTTTATATACCGACGTTGTAAAGTATAAACAACGACGGTATTTATATACAGACGTTTTAAATTAATACCACGTCTGTCATTTAATAAAAACCATCGTTGTTTATAATTTACAACGTCGGTATATGTATCTGTCATACACCCTGCTCAGGTTCTAACAATCTCTCTTTCTCTCTTTTAGGATGATTTGCAAAAGCAAGTCTCCGAAGGCACTCTGACTGTCTCCGGGAGCAATGATATCTTGACTCTGGCTTTGGGAACCCCGGAGCATGGTGGGAGAGTCAGAGGAGCTGGTGCTGGCGTTACCCCGACTCAGTTCTTCAATTTGCCGAAGCAACAGAGAGTGAAATTTGGTGACAAATTGAAGGAAAGTGTGAGGGAGGCAGTCAGAGAAGAGACCTTGAGGATTGAGGCGAACAAGGGCGGAACCAGGAATTTTTCAACGGGTGGGCTAGCTAAAGTTATTAGCTTAAAATTTAAAGATTATTTTTTTTGGTACTTACAATTTCTGTATTCTTTCTTGAAATAAAAGTAAACATTAAATCATATAAACCACGCTAGTTCATAGGTCCATAGATTAATTTTCAATAAGTTTTAACATAAACCAAATAGGGTTTAACACCATAGTGGATTGAACATCTAAGGCTTTTTACCTAGATTGACCTTAGGTTCCTTCATGCATTCATATCATACATGAAAAATTGTTTTATGTAAAAATATTGACTAAGTATGAAAAATGGGTTTTCGGAATAATCATTTTCTCAAGATAATTTTTGGCGGCTTTTATTCCTCACACATCAAATAAGAAAACTTTATTTTTTGGGATTTTAGTATGAAGTATATATTGACTTAATGAGCCATGAATTTTAGCCTAAATCGTATTTTGCACTAAAACCGATTTTTCATAATTTGATTTGGGGGGAATTTGATTTTCTAGTATTTTTATTTGAATCCAAATGGGGGGTACTTCCTTATTTACATTGTAAACTTAAGTAAATGGAGTAATATAAAAATAAATAAAAGTAAAATGACAAAGACATTTACTTAAATGTTGAAAATGAAAATAAGGTAATCTGTACACCGCCACTGACTAGGCTAATATTGAAAATAAGTTAAATATATAGGTTTTATATTTTTTTCTTAAAAAACCACGCTGGGCTACAGCCCACTGTAGCCCTTGGTGTGGTTCCGCCATTGGAGGCGAAGTCAAGGGAAACTATAATGGAAGCAGTCAGAGCAGAGAGGGAGGCTTTGTTGGCATATATCCGTCAACTAGTTCCTAATTTTGATCCCAGCCAGATGCTCCAAACCCCAATTTCTCCAAGGACTCCAATTCCTCCAATTATTTTACCCCCTCAAGATCAAAGCCCAAAAAATCCAATGTCTGATAAGGCAAGCTGCTCTGAGGCCACTAATATCAGACCCCTAGCTTTGGAATTAGAAGATCCGAAGCCTGAAGCTGATACTGCTGCAAAAGAGAAAGAGGACACGGTAAAATCTCTGCTATTTTCTATTTCTGCTTTTTAAATTTTAAAAAAACGTCGCTCCTTTTAATAGCCGACGTTAAAATTTAAAATAACGACGGTATATACGTCTGTTTCTTACAAGACACGTCGTGTTTCGTTAAATACCACGACGCTTTTATAAACCGTCGTCTATTTCATGATTTCATTAACTGTATTTATATTAGACGATCTTTCTATAGAATAGCGACGTTATAAATTCAATACAACGACGGTTATCTATTTACCGACGTGTATAACCTTTCCACCGTCAGTATTAACTAGAAACCGTCGTTTATATTATATACCACGTCTGTTTTTTGTGTTTAGTTAGAGTCGTTTATTTTAGTTCACACACAAACTAACTTATATTTCTTTATTAATTTCTTTAAACAGGATCTCTCAAAGCTAGACATGCCACGTCCTCTTTTAGCCTTATGCCAACATTTCCAGACCAAGTTGTTGCCTAATGGTAACGAGGCTCTAACAATTCACATGCCCAAGGAAGTGTTTGGCATTGAGCATGATACCTTCCTCTTCACTGAAGATGTTTTGCAGTTTGGTTCCATGGTTGAGATAGGAACCACAGTGATATCAGTATACATGAGGTAATTCTCCCTAATCCCATTTTGTTTTACATTTTCCTTTCTTTTAAATTAAAATCTCATTTAATTGACTTTCATATATTTAGGTTCCTATTTGACTATTTAAAAATGGCAAATCTTGTAAACCTTGTTGGCCTCGTGGACCCTGGGCTAGTGAGCTCTGGAGCTGGATCAATATCAGACCGAATAAAAAACCTGTCAAACCGCCTGAATACAGCAGATGGGAATCAATTTTTCTTGGTCCCTTATAATCCAGGGTTAGTACCATTTAAAGTATTTTCCTGAGCTTCTAATATTTTTCTTTCTAATATGAATCATTATGTGCAGGGGTCATTGGGTGATGGTAATTGTGAGACCATTAACAGAGACTGCCTATTACATGAATTCACTGCCAAAACGCATGGTTGACGACGAAATGAAAAATATAGTGAATACGTAAGTTGATTTCTTCTGATTTATGATTTTTCCTATAAAGTATTTAAATAAACGACAGTTTTTACTAATACCGACGTTATTATAAAATATAACGACGGGAAGATATTACCGACGTTTTAATTTAACTACCACGTCAGTATTTTCTTAAAAACGTCGTTTTAATTTAACTACCACGTCGTTTGCGTTTTATTTAAGAACGTTTTAATTTTTTCTGCTCAATTTTTTGTCATACGACGTTTTTTACTCTTACCGACGTTATAACGTTAGACAACGACGGTTAGGTTTTACCGCCGTTTTAAACAAAATATAACGTCTTGGTTTAAAAAACTCCGTCGTTTTGACTGATTTACCACGACGGTTACTATTTGTATTTAAATTTTTTGTTTTGTCATTAACACCCTTTGTTTTCTTGTAACAGGTCAATTAAAATGTTTAACATTCATATAAACAAAAATTCACGTAAACAGCAGGCCATTTGGAAAAATCTACACGGCACTCCTGAACAACCAACAAGTGTAGAGTGTGGCTATTACGTGATGCGATTCATGAGAGATATAATTCATGATCCAGACCTAAATTTCGAGAAGAAGGTAAAACGCAACATTTTAGATATACTTTCTTTATTTTACTACGTCATATTTTTGTTTAACCGTCGTTTGTATCCTTATAACACGTCGGTTTTTTGGTTTATTTTGCAGTTTGACAAGAAAAAAGATAAACTTCAGTATAAACAAGAGGATATTGACGAAGTTAGGCATGAATGGGCAGAATTCGTGAACAAGCAATTACCGAAGGATAATTGATGTAGATAAATATTTATGAACAATGTTCAGGTTTAATTTAGTTTATTTAAAATGTACATAAATATTTAAAATTTGTTTAGTTCCCAAACACCGACGTCTGATTCTAATTTACACATCTCATACGTGTACACAATGGTCGTCTTGCAGTAAATGGAAATCTAACATCGACGGTAATTCTTAAAAACGACGTGTAATAGTCAAAACAACGACGGTTTATAATTAATTCATCCTGTATAAATGAATTTGTACTCATATACTACGTCCGTTAGTATAACCTTATCGACGTCTAAATAATATACAAAGGCGGATATTTCTAAATATCCGCCTTTGTATAAATAAACAACGTCAGTTATATACAACAAAATGACGTGTAATAGACATAACAACGATGGTATATAATTAATTCATCCTGTATAAATGAATTTGTATTCATATACTACGTCGGTTAGTATAACCTTAACGACGTTATAATACTATACAAAGGCGGATATTATTAAATATCCGCCTTTATATATTTAAACAACGTCCGTTACATACACTAAAATGACGTTTAATACTATAACAACGACGGTTTATAATTAATTCATCCTGTGTATATTCTTAAATATAGTTTCAACGTCGGTTTATTATGTTTAAAGTCGTTGTAAAGGGATACAACGTCGGCTAAGTCATTTTTAATTTAATTGTTATTGACTTTTATATTTTATTTAAATCCATATTAAATTCATAACTATATCCAAAAATTATACTGAAAACTACCAAGCATTGGAATATTGTCTCTATCCTAAAGCTTTAAAAAATATAATTTTGGAAATATTTTTTTATTGTATTTAATTACTAATATTAATAATATATTCAAAACAAAATCCGAAAAATATACCGGCAAATTCTATGCACTGATTGAGACAATATCTTGCCCGTTAAGGCCTGAAAAATGTAATTTTAGTTTTCAAAGTTCAAATGATAACAAAATTCAAACAAATTTAGAGACAAAGCATTGTACTCCTTATACTTTACATAACATAACCCTAAGGTTTATGTGATCCATTGGTGCCCATAAATTCAAAATTATGAAATCCATATTTTAGCCTACTATTGTAGAAGGCAATGTTGTAAGGAATCCATAGCAATTTTCGGTTCATTTTTCTCGTACTTGTGTCTTTTTTAAAAATTATTTTAAAATTTAGGGTTTAGGGTTTTTTGAAACGACGCCGGTTTTCTCCCGCTGTTTTTGGTCAACTACATTAACAAAGACTAATTGAATTCGGTTGACGACGTCAGTTATAAAATAGCGACGTCTTTAGTGTTTACAACGTCGGAAATTTATTATAACCGCCGTTGTAAGTAATTATTAGACGTCATTATAAGTGTTGACCGTCGTGGTTGAAAAACGCGGTACTTAAAAATTTTTGACCGCGACCTAAAATTTTCAGAATTTCCCTTTAACCCTCAAATAGTTCATTCTCTCCCTTCAACATAAATTTGTCTGAAAGTTTTCGTTCTCCAAGCTCTCTCTCAATATCCATGTAAGTACAACTCTAGTCCCTTTAATCCTAATTCTCTCAGCTCTGTCTCAAGCTTTTGTTATATTCTCTCAGCTCTCTCTCAAAGCATTGGGTACGTAGATTCTCCAAGATCACTCTCAAAGCATTTGGTACGTAGATTCTCCAAGATCTCTCATTGGGTACGTAGATTCTCCAAGCTCTCTCTCAAAGCATTGGGTACGTAGATTCTCCAAGCTCTCTCTGAAGCAGTTGTTATATTCTCGCAGCTCTCTCTCAATATCCATGTAAGTACAACCCTAATCTCTTCTTAAATCCATAAATGTTTTCGTTGGTAGCTATATTAGGGTTTTGGTGTTTGCAATCTTGTAATAATTGCTCTCTGTTTGGGTTCTTTTATGTTTGTTTGGCCATGGGTTCTTGGAAAAGGAATGGGGATGGGAGATTTAAGCTGTTTTTTTTTTAACTACGACGACGGTTGAAGGATCAAACCGTCGTCCAAATGTTTATTATACGTCGGTTGTTCATTTACTCCCGTCGTCTGCGTTTTAAGCCGCAACTGGTAGCCTAAAGACGACTGTTTCTCCATTAAACGTCGTCTTTAGGCTACCAGAACACCGTTCAAATTTCTGGGTTTGGGTATCTTAATGACGACGGTGACTATAGATGCCGTCGTCGGAATGTATATTAAACGACGATTATTTTTATAAACCGTCGTCTTTTCCATGTTTTATATTTAATTTTCATTTTGTTCTCTGCTATTTGAATGAGGTAGTGTTTCATTGCTGGTCTTTCCACTTTAATATATATATATTTATATGAATTTGATAGAGTGTGAGATAGATAAGTCATGGATGCATGCGGATAGAAGATCGAAGGCATATGAGTTAGGGGTGGAAGGATTTTTGAATTTTGCGTTACAAAATCTTGGAAATACAACTGAGATTCGTTGTCCATGTGTTAAATGTGGGAATATTCGATTGTTTGGGGTTGGAATTATAAGGGAACACTTATACTTTAATGGAATTGACCAAAGCTATAAGATTTGGAGATGGCACAGAGAACCTTGGGAATGGACTACCAATGCTAGTAGAAATGTGGAAGAAGAAGAGCAAAGAAGGTTTAGTTATGTTTCTGAAGAATTAGGGATGGATGATAATGATTTTGCCAATATTGGATCTGATCCTTATGAGTTTGCCAATGTGATTGGGGATGGCGATGAACCCTTGTACCCTAGTTGCAGTAAGTACACGAAGTTGTCGGCTTTGGTGAAGTTATATAATTTGAAAGCAAAACATGGGATGAGTGATGTTTGCTTTACAGAATTATTGATACTTCAAGGAGAATTTCTTCTAGAAGGAAATACACTACCTTCCTCTATGTACGAGGCAAAAAAGACTTTGTCTGCTTTAGGGATGAGTTATGAGAAAATCCACGCATGTTCCAATGACTGCATTTTGTATCGGAAGGAGTATGAGAATGCAACTAATTGTCCTACTTGTGGTATCTCAAGGTGGAAGGAAACCAAGGATGGGTTCTTGAAAGAGGGTGTGGCAGCGAAGGTGGTGTGGTATTTTCCTCCAATTCCAAGGTTTAAAAGGATGTTTCAATCACATAAGACAGCTAAGAGTTTGACTTGGCATGCTGCAAGAAAATCAGTTGACGGTTATATGTCTCATCCAGCTGATTCCCCGTCTTGGAAACTTGTTGATGAAAAATGGCCCGACTTTGGTAATGAGCCAAGAAACTTGAGATTGGCTCTCTCATCTGATGGATTCAATCCCCACAGTTCTTTAAGTAGCAGATACAGTTGTTGCCCAGTTATGTTAGTTACATATAATCTCCCACCATGGCTATGCATGAAGCGGAAGTTCATGATGTTGACTATACTGATTTCCGGTCCTAAACAGCCCGGAAATGATATAGACGTCTACTTAGAGCCTTTGATTGATGATTTGAAATCTCTGTGGGATGGGATTAGAGGAGTGTATGATGCCCACATAGGAGAATACTTTACACTCAGAGCTGCATTACTGTGGACAATTAATGATTTTCCCGCTTATGGAAACTTATCTGGTTGTGTTGTTAAAGGATATAAAGCTTGTCCAATATGCGGCGATGATACACCTAGTCACAGGTTGAAAAATGGCCACAAAATTTGTTACATTGGGCATAGAAAGTGGTTACCAATCAATCATCCATATAGGAGGCAACGTGCAGCTTTTAATGGGAAACCTGAATATGGCATGCCCCCTGAGCCATTAACAGGAGAAGAAGTGCTGCATATGGTTGAAAATATTAATTACATATGGGGCTCGAAAAATGGGGGAAGTGTTGGTGAGAATGATGGTGACAGAGTTTGTTGGAAGAAGAAATCAAAATTCTTTGATCTCGAGTATTGGAAATACCTCCCTGTGAGGCATGCCTTAGATGTTATGCACATTGAGAAGAATGTTTGCGATAGTATCATTGGTACATTGCTAGAGATCCCTGGAAAAAATAAAGATGGGATTGCTGCTCGGTTAGACTTATTGAACATGGGGGTAAAAATTGATTTGCAACCCGAGTATGGAGAAAGACGTACTCGCTTGCCTCCAGGGCCTTGGAATTTGTCAAGAGCAGAGAAGAGAGCGGTTTGCAATTCTTTTTATGGTATGAAGGTTCCTGAAGGTTATTCTTCAAATATAAAAAATCTTGTATCTTTAAAAGATTCAAGACTTCTTGGCCTTAAATCTCATGATTGTCATACCTTGATGCAACAATTGCTCCCTGTGGCAATTCGTTCTGTTTTGGAGAAGCCTGCAAGGTATGCAATAACTCGATTGTGCTTCTTCTTCAATGCTTTATGTGCAAAGACGGTAGATGTTTCCAAGCTAGATAAGTTGGAAGAAGATGTAGTAGTTACTTTATGTTTGCTTGAGAAGTACTTTCCCCCTTCATTCTTTGATATCATGGTTCATCTAGTAGTACATCTTGTCAGAGAAGTTCGTCTATGTGGGCCAATATATTTTAGATGGATGTATCCGTTTGAAAGATATATGAAAGTGCTAAAGGGGTATGTTCAGAATCGTACTCGTCCCGAAGGTTGCATTGCTGAGCGGTATATAGCTGAAGAAGCTGTAGAGTTTTGTACCGAGCATTTATCTGATGTTAGTACAGTTGGAGTGCCTTCAAGCCAGAATATGGGAGTTTCAAAGCCATTATCAGGTTGCACAGTGAGCTTAGTTGATATGGACTTGTTGAACCAGGCACATCTATATGTCTTGGAGAATACGGAGGAAGTCCTACCTTATATCGAGTACGTATGAGTTTAATTTTTCATATATATGTAGCCATGTTAAATATTATTACTCCTTATATTTATCTTATATATAAGGGACCGTAATGCGTGTTTTTTTCGTGTCAATTGTAGGGAACATATGATCCACATCAAGGCCACTTATCCGAAATTTAGAAAGAGAACAAAGTGGCTACAAGATAAGCACAATAGCACTTTCATTCAATGGCTACGTGTTAAGGTATATATGTTATTGAATGACATATTCAATTTATTATTTTAATTTTCTTTCTTTCTATATATATGTTAGATTGAATTAATATATATGTTTAATTTGTAGGTTCAAAGTGAATTTAATGGGGAAGATTATAATGGCATATCAGAAAATTTGAGATGGTTAGCAGCTGGTCCAAGCATGGTAGTGCCATCATATAGGAGCTATCTTATTAATGGTGTCAAATTTAGCACCAAGGCACAAGATGATGTGCGAACTGTCCAAAATAGTGGAGTTTATTTACTTGCACATACTATGCAAGTTGCTAGTGCCAAGGATAAAAACCCTATTGTCTCCAATATGGGTTTTTATGGGGTTATTCAAGAAATTTGGGATCTTGACTACCAAAAGTTTAGAATCCCAGTCTTGAGGTGTGATTGGATAGATAACACTTCGGGCCTTGTAGTCGACGAACTTGGATTTACCCTTGTAGATCTGAGTAAAATTGGACATAGGAATGACCAATTTGTTATGGCTTCTCAAGTCAAACAAGTATTTTATGTTGACGACCCAATGCATCGTGGTTGGTCGGTAGTGTTATCAATGCCTAATAGAGAATATAATGATGTTATTGGTGATGATGTGCTAGGTGATATTAGAATTGAGTGTGAGCCATTTTCTAGAGGGATACCAAATGTTGACACATTTGATGACCTAGTGGGTGAGTTTGGGAGTGAGAACATTAGAGATGGGTGTGAAGATATATGGAATGATTGATTGTTGTAATGTATGACATTAGTTATGCAGTTAATTGTATGACATTAGTTATGCAGTTAATTGTATGACATTAATTCATAGCTCTGTATATCATTTTAATTCCGATCACATTTTCATTCTGCAAGCTTTGGGTACAACGAATCAAAAATTAAAAAATAATCGGTTAAAGCTGAAAATACGACGGTCAAGTTACAAATATCGCAAAACGAGACGTCTTAAAAACAACCAACGTCGGGTTTTCACAACCGACGTGGAATGACAACGCAAAAATGCAATAAATACCGCCATTTTAAAAAGAAAACACGTCGGTTAATTATAATTCATTTCAACCGTCGTCTATTACAGTCGTCTATTATAGTTGAAAGGTCTCTTTTTATGCGTTTATGTACCAAATCGACGTCGGTTTTAGTTTTTTTGTGACGTGTACTATATTAACCACGTCGTTTTTTTTGTGTTCAAGCCGTCAAAATCATTTTCAACGTCTGTGGTGATATAAAGGGTCGTGGTTATTGTTGTTTTTACGTCTGTTCAAGTAAATATATGCCATGTTATATGTTTAAGACGTCAGTTTTTTCATTTAGTGAACGTAGTATTTATTAACCACGGCGGTTTCTAAGTTTTACACGTCGGTTTTGTTTAATTTCGAGACGTTGATAAAACTATTTACGTCGGTTTAATAGTTGTTTTTGACATTTAAAATTATTTAAACGTCTGTGTTTTAATAAAACCGTCGTCTATTATAGTCGAAAGGTCTCTTTTTTATGCGTTTATGTACCAAATCGACGTCGGTTTTAGTTCTTTTGTGACGTGTACTATATTAACCACGTCGTTTTTTTTGTGTTCAAGCCGTCAAAATCATTTTCAACGTCTGTGGTGATATAAAGGGTCGTGGTTATTGTTGTTTTTACGTCTGTTCAAGTAAATATATGCCATGTTATATGTTTAAGACGTCAGTTTTTTCATTTAGTGAACGTAGTATTTATTAACCACGGCGCTTTCTAAGTTTGACACGTCGGTTTTATTTAATTTAGAGACGTTGATAAAACTATTTACGTCGGTTTTATAGTTGTTTTTGACATTTAAAATTATTTAAACGTCTGTGTTTTAATACAACCGTCATCTATTATAGTCGAAAGGTCTCTTTTTTATGCGTTTATGTACCAAATCGACGTCGGTTTTAGTTTTTTTGTGACGTGTACTATATTAACCACGTCGTTTTTTTTGTGTTCAAGCCGTCAAAATCATTTTCAACGTCTGTGGTCATATAAAGGGTCGTGGTTATTGTTGTTTTTACGTCTGTTTAAGTAAATATATGCCATGTTATATGTTTAAGACGTCAGTTTTTTCATTTAGTGAACGTAGTATTTATTAACCACGGCGCTTTCTAAGTTTGACACGTCGGTTTTATTTAATTTAGAGACGTTGATAAAACTATTTACGTCGGTTTTATAGTTGTTTTTGACATTTAAAATTATTTAAACGTCTGTGTTTTAATACAACCGTCGTCTATTATAGTCGAAAGGTCTCTTTTTTATGCGTTTATGTACCAAATCGACGTCGGTTTTAGTTCTTTTGTGACGTGTACTATATTAACCACGTCGTTTTTTTTGTGTTCAAGCCGTCAAAATCATTTTCAACGTCTGTGGTCATATAAAGGGTCGTGGTTATTGTTGTTTTTACGTCTGTTCAAGTAAATATATGCCATGTTATATGTTTAAGACGTCAGTTTTTTCATTTAGTGAACGTAGTTTTTATTAACCAAGACGGTTTCTAAGTTTTACACGTCGGTTTTTGTGTATTTAGAGACGTTGATAAGCATATTTACGTCGGTTTTGTAGTTGTTTTTGACATTTAACATTATTTCAACGTCTGTGTTTTACTAAAACCGTCGTCTATTATAGTCGAAAGGGCCCTTTTTAAGCTTTTATGTATGAAATCTACGTCGGTTTTAGTATTTTACTGACGTGTACTATATTAACTACGTCGGTTATTTGCCGTCGTTATTTCATGTATGAAAATACGGCGGTCGATTTCTCGTCGGTTGTAAACCATGATACACGACGGTGGATTACCGTCGTCTATTTCGTTTTTTTGTAGTAGTGTCTAGGTATTTAAGTTGAACCTAAATGTCAATTGTTTCCCAAAAACAAAGAGCATAAGATTCATCACTAGTAGATTGTCCTTTGTCCTATGCCCTCTAATTGTCCTCTGATATACTAGAAATTTATCCATAAGACCTGCAACAAACAAAGAATAATTATATACAAGAAGATATATTCAAATGAAAAACAAGATTTGTAGACTACCAATAAGGAGAAAAAAATAAGAAGGAAAAAACAAAACGGTAACAAGAAAACTAGCAACAATACATCACTGGGGACAAATAAATATAGTGAAAAACAGTAACAAGAAATCTTAACGGCTAGCTAATTCCATTGATTTGCTGTAATTTGGCACCAGGGACAAATATACACAGTGATATACCAGTGAATTATAATATATAACAATTGATATTTAAACTCAGTAAGATGAGAGTTATAAGCTAACCTCATTGATGGTGAAGTCGAGGATAACTACTCCGGCAATCTTTTTACTAGTTCATCCGTCTCATTTTGCCTTGCATGTAAACCTTCTAAGTGATACTTTTGTGCAGCATAATTCTCCTTCATTTCTGTTAACTCATTTGCTAGAAGCATACATTGTTTCAATTGTTGGTAAATAAAAAGTTTTTATTATGCATCCACGAATTTCATATGACTGGATCTATTATTTCTTGAAGAAATATAAGCATTACATAATTCCCTGAAGCTAATGTAAGCTCTATATCATTTTTGGAAACAAATGTCACTTACACATTATCCCGGAAGTGAAATATTTTTGAAGTTAAATAGTATAAAGAGAAGGTCTTGTATGACAAAGCCTTCAAGAATTATGATATTTGTTGTTAGTGAAACAATACACACAACTATTTGAGTTGAAAATTATTTTTGAGTTTAATTACCACTCATTTTGGTAAATACCATATTAGGTTCTGCAAACCTGACCAAAAGCTATTGATAGGTCAAATTATATACTTACAATGTTTGATATTATTTAGTTCCAGAAGTAACTTACATAGATTCAAACATACACACAATGGAGTTAATGTTGAAATCATGAATAAACATGACCAATACGTATGGTCTCGTTTAATCATAATTTGCTTCATATGAACTCATTTTCTGATAAGAACCAGAAGTTCTTTGATTTGTAATAATTTATGATGTGAAAATTTTGTTTTTTGATTGAATAGTTTTGGAGACTACGGTATTTATGTTACACTATATATACTGAGCGAACCTGAAGATTTTGCTTCACGTTATCATCTTTATATTATTTATATTTGGTCACTGAAGGACAACACTTACCACTCCAATCAATTAGCATGATTTTGATGAGACCAATTTCCCGTCGTTAGGGGGAGAAAAGGTTTTCTTGAAGAACGACGTGAATTGCTATGAAATGCATTCATTATTGTTTCATCAAAATTGTGTGCCACGTAATATAAAAGTAAGGTATGAAAGAAATCGCAATCTAGAAGATTGCAAGTCAAATGCTAGAAGCATTTAAAAACATAGCTGAAGTGACAAATCACATCAAAATGTTGATGTTCTAATTAGGCAATCTAAAGCGGTGGCAAATGATTTATCTTGTTGTGTGCCTAAGTAGTCTATAATTGGCTCCATTGGAGTTGAGACTATATTAAAAGGTCCATGCAGCCCAAATAATATAATGCTATATGAAATATCCACATTTCCTATATATTTAATCTCAGAAGAGATACAGTCTTGTAAGAAGACATAAGGCCATCAATGAAAGCCTTTGAGGAGGCATGGGTACCCAGTGAATATGTCTATATCTTATGCATGCATAAATAGAAATGTGGGTTTATAAATTGAATGATCATCAATGATATTGTTTATATATAGTACGTACTAAAGTTATAAAGGGCTATGATGACATTGATCCGCGTTTTATTATGATTGTCGACAATGTAAAGAAAGATTGGCCAAATTGGAAGAGGTAGTCCAGTAAAATTGAATATTTTTGGAAAACGTGAAAGAAACGGACCTAGAGTTCGTACACCAAAAGATATGAAATTATATAGGTTACAAATCAGTGTTTGTGATGAAGTGAAATAAAATCACTTGATATGGAAAAATGTATATTCTCCTAGTATATTATGTAGATGCAGCCATGTTTCTTCTTACGAAGCATGTTCACTGCATATTTATGGAGACTTGCATTTATATGAAAATATAAAAAGATTATGAAGTTAAGCATACTGCGAGAAGTGATCTTTTGAAGAATACATAGGAATAAATTCTTAGAGATGTAAAATGTCATACATTATATAAATTATTGAAAGAAAATCTCTAAGAAGTTAAGGAGCCTAAAGCTCAATGTCTATACCCAATTTTCATGAAATGAATATGATCTAATTGCCTCAAGTGAGTGTATTGATTGGGTTATGAATTCGAATTCAAGTTCAATATCGTTGCAACGTATTCAAAAACTAGCAGATACCGACCCCACAATACCAACTTACCCTTCTTTAAATGAAAAAAAATTTAAAACCGCCTTAGGGTTAGAATTCTACCAGAAAACTGGCAGAGTCTCCCCTGAAAAAGGCTCAGCCTAACAACAGCACATGTGGAAGCATAGTTTAAAAACCAAACGTTCAGCATGCACAAGACAAGTTCACTTACCAAAAATAAGTAATCTGGATGGCCACAGGCCTCGCAACAATTCAGGGCTGTATCAGAGCATATCTAGTCAAGTTAAGTTTACAACAAAGAGAAACTACAACGGCAACAAGAGGAAATCCTACACGAGGAAAATTGGAAGAGTAGCAGAAGAAGAGATGCCCTCAAGTGCTGGTTGGGTACTCATCAACTGCCTGGGGGGAGCAAAATAGTAAAAATGTGAGTGGACAAGAATCATTAAATTCCATATTAAACATCTCAAAACTGAAAATACTCTCCACCTAGGTGTAACCCATAGAAAATCTGTCAATTCCAAGTACTACACATGTGGAACAGTCCACTTCATATGTACGATACATCCTAGCAAAACTCAAGGACAAGTGGTCAGCCTGAGACGCAACTCCTAGTAGAACTCAGGGGGCACGTGGTCAGCCTGAGACACAAAACCTAGTAGAATTCAGGGACAAGTGGTCAACCTGAGATGCAAATCCTAGCACCACAAGGTTCGGTCGTCCCAAATTCATAGACTCATCTGAAGGCAACCAAATCATCCAAAAATATTATAATTTCCGAAGGCAACCGAGATGTCCATGGACATCATAACATTTGAAGGAAACCAATATTCCGAAAGGCAACAATATTACCTAAGGCAATAACTAGGGTACCTATGGTGGGTTTGAAAACCTTTCCTAAACATGTTATAAAACCATTCCCATAAAACCACTCTCCAAGACCCTTTCTCAAATCCAATCTTTAAACCATTCTCAAATTCCCAAGCTAACATTATTTAACAACATGCATGAGTATTTAAAATCATTTGAAAAACTAAATCATAACAATATGCTCGAAAAATAAAAACCATAAATCATTCATAAACATTTAATAAAATCCTCAAACCATGAAAACCATTTATAAAACAAATGTCCACTCACTGTGGGTCCAAGCGCACTCAACCCTAATTTGGTGCATCCGGACCGGTACATGGCGTCTGTGAACCTATTTGAAAGGATACAACTATTAGTAAAATAATAACTCCAAAATCGGACTCAAAAGTGAATTTTAGCTTTCTCGAAACCCTAAGTGTGTGAAACCCTAAAAGATAGGTCCGAGTGTCTTACAAAGAGTCTCCAATGGCCAAGACGGTCTCGGAAGACATTCGGTCAATCGAGCCAGTGGGCCCACGACTTGGGACCGATCCAACTATCCGGTAGTTCCCGATCAAACGGTACCTAATAGGCGAAACTCCCACGAAGTCTCACCAATCCATACATACCGTCGTGCTCGGGAAGACGTGGGTTGAATTATAGGGCAAAGTGGGTCGCCTCTAGGTGGCCCACGCGCCCTGACAATAGTGATGGCTTGAGGAACTTTTCAGTTACTGTAAAGCTCCAAAGCGGGTCAAGCCTTATACCAAACGATCAAGCTCAACAAGGGAGTAAGTTTTATACCTGTGTCGAAGATCAATTTGGCCGTTAATGACATTCAACGATTGATTTTCTCGCCGAAAACCTAGGAATTTCCCGGCTTCGATTCTAGTAGTCGGACGAGGTTATGGGTTGGGTGTTGGAGGGGAAGGATAAGGGAGAAGGATATGAGTGTTTTGGGACAAAAAGGTGGTAGGTGGTGGCCGGGAATAGCAGGCGTAATGCCTGCAGTTTCCTGCAACGTGGCAATTTTTATGTCGATTCTTTGGATCCAAATTCCTGGTTATCTATTAGGTTTCAAGGGTGGATATTGGATGGGTTTTGTAGAGGAGGAAGAGGGGAACAAGTTTCGTGAAGGTTGCGCCTCCAATTGTGGCAGGATGGTGAAGAAAAATCAGCTGGAATGGTGGTGCCACTGTTCATGTGAGAGAGAGAAATGTCGTGCTCTAATTTGCCAGCTGGGTTTTTAACTAAAACAAATTCTACAAAATTATAGTTGTGCCACTACACTTCCGTAGATCAAAACGTCTTCGCACTACTACAAAAATCGAAATAGACGACGGGAATCCACCGTCGTCTAGAAGGTTTTCAAACCGTTGTGAAATCGACCGCCATCTTTTGATATATAAAACAATGACGGCTAATAACCGATGTCGTTAAACCATTTAACGTCAAAAAATATTACAAACCGACGTCTAATTACCATATATATATATATATCGTAAAATGAAATGTTCGACAAAATTAGACGACGGTTTTATTAAAACTCAGACGTCTAAAGAGTGTTACATGTACTCAAGATCAAAACAAAAACTGACGTACAGATAATTATCCACGTCCCTAATTGAAGGAATACGACTTGTATAACCTAGAAGCTGCTTATTTTATTACGTTTGGTGATTTGGGGATGAAGATGATGACAATGACAAGATTCAGACGATGATGATTACAAAGCTACTTTTGGGAACTGAGATATTTTATCGGTGAGAGAGGACGTAGAACTTTAGGTCAGGTGATGAAAAAGTTTATATATTTTCCCAGAGTTCAATAACACAATGATTGTATTAAAAACCGCCCTAGTATGTAGTTATTATAATGACGGAAACTAAGTAGGAACCGACGTGGTTATTAATAAAGCCAAATGACTTTTGGAATTCCAAAACCGACATTGTCATTTAAGTTTTACACGATAGAAGTTTACTTTTGATGCCCTGATATTATATGTGATGACGGTGCTTGTTTATCTAAACCGTCGTTGTATTTTGAAAGTCAACGACTATTAGTTCTAGGAAACCAACGTGATTATATAAATTCAACGATACCTTGTTTTAGTAGACCATTGTGGTTAATTAAAAGTCAACAACTTCTTTGGTATTCCGACAACGACGTGGTTCTCTGGGCTATACACGACAAAAGTTTACTTTGGAAGAAGTGGTATTACATGTTACCACGTCTATTATTTATATGAGATGGTTATTTATATTTTTATAGCTCCAATTATTACCAACCGACGTCTATTATTACAATTTGACGTCGCTACGTGTGATAGAACTGACGTGGATATTGAAGATAATTGGTATAAATATGATTTTTTCACGCATTCTTTAACTTTCAGTTTTCAATTAGGGTTCCAACTTCTTCTTGCCCTTGGCTCTATCTCATCAACTTCTAAAAAATTGTCTTTCTGAAAGCAAATGTAGACACTTTAGCTTCAAATCCATTTGAAATATGAAGAGTCACTTTAGGTTCTTATACATTTCAGATTTCAAATATATAGAAGCTAAAGTGTCCACTAGAAACCATTTCAACGACTCCTTCTGACGTCACTTTGGTGGTTCGATTATGATCAGGATCCAAAGATCTCACTGGTAAGATTTCATACCTCTTGGGATCTCATTTTAATTTTCATGTGATGACGGTTTTCTATATAAACCGTTGTGATTTTTCTTGGAAGCAATAAAAATAAGAGATAAGTGCAGAAATGCAAAGTGATTTTTCTTTATTTGTATTTCTTTTTGGGTTCCTTATTTCCTTGTTTAGTTGTTTAATTTTGATCTAATTGATTTTTCTTTTCTCTTTACTGAAGGTTTGAAATGTCTTATAGTACTTCAGAAGATATTAAGAAAAATATTAGCAAAGTGTTGGAGCGTAGGCTACCCAAAAAAAAAAAATCTTAAAAAGCAATAAAAATTAAGATGGCGGTTTACGGTGAAGGTAGACGTATAAATTGAATAAAGACGACGGTAATTTCAACTTCAGGACGTGGTAAATAAATATAATACGTCGCTAATTGAACAAACTGACGTGATTATGACTAAATATTATAGGTCGTATAAGAAATAGACGTCGGCAAATTACGACGTGAGAATCTTATTTTAATGTCCCTATAACTCAAAAACCGACGTGGTTATTGAATAAATAACCGCTGTGGTTTTGTACAATTAGACGGCGGTATTTATATAAGGACCGTGGTGGGTTTTGAAGATTTATTGTATAAATTTGACGCTTTCTTTCAGTTTCAGTTTTCATTTAGGGTTCCTACTTCTTTTGGAGGCTCGTCTTTCTCTCTCACAAACACACATACATCATCGCTCTCTCTCACCCCTCTGGGGGCAATAATTTGGATGTTAACGATGTATGTGTTTTGATGTATCTCAAAGACACTAAAATGCACACATCGTTAACTTTCAAAACATTGTCTTTCTCAAAGTTTGCCGTCGTCAATTCAGTTCTGGTTTCGTTTTAGATTTTGTGTATTTAAAATGTTGTCTTTCTCACTTTGGTGGTTCGTTTATGATCAGGATCCAAAGATCTCAATGGTAAGATTTCATACATCTTGGGATCTCATTTTAATTTTCATGTGACGACGGTTTTCTATATAAACTGTCGTGATTTTTTTTCAGTTCTTGTCATTTTGTTGATCTACCATCATAGGCTACCAAAATAAATAAATAAAAATCTTAAAAAGAAATAAAAATTAAGACAGCGGTTTACAGAGAAGGCAAACGTATAAATTGAATAAATACGACGGTAATTTTAATGTCAGGACATGATAAATAAATATAATACGTCGCTAATTGAACAAACCGACGTGGTTATTACATCATGATATGTAATAAATATGACGTGGATATTCTAATTTAGACGTCGTTATGTACTCTTCTGTTGTTGTGGTTCTTTACTACTCTATACGACAGTAATGTTGTAGGTACCGTGGTAGTACACTCCCAAATAATAAGTTGATAAATTTATCTTTTGTGTCATGGTACATTGATTTAACACGGCGTTGTTTGGTAATATATCGACGTGGATTCTATAATATTATACGAAGCGGACTAAGAATAGTTGGTCGTGTTTATGTAGGAGTTAACAAGATGGCTTTTTTGTTGAAATGTCGTCTTTACATTCTACGTTGGTGGCTTCATACTTGCTGTCGTTGTTTTTCGGTCAGAATTTAATTATGAAGAAAACCTTTTTAATAAGACAATGTTTTTTTTTATTTGGGTGAGTCGTTTTAAAAAAATATTCAAGCGGACCTCCATTTGTTAGGTGTTTAAGTTACTTATCCACGACGGTTTTCTGTTACCGTCGTCTTTCTAAACACAACAACGGTATTTTGTTCTACCGTCGTTTTTTTCTAGTCATCTTTTTCACTTTTTGTAGTAGTGTCGTTTCAACTCCGATTTGGGCCCACTATAAGTCTACGAACTCGTGAGCTCGAGCACTACACAATGGACCTAAGAAATTTTTCAAAACCAGCACCGAGCGAAAAGTCAACCCTAAACCACTAAGAAACCCTAAGGGTAAAATCATCCTTTGATTTATAAATTAGGAAAATAAATTAACTTTTGGCACTGGATGTTACAAAGAAACAACACCTTTTGTTACAATGAAGAACCTACTTTCTTTATATCAAACCCTAGCTCTCTTTTCTCTCACCCTTGGCTCAAATCCAATTTGATGCCTTAGTTTTCTCACATTATGAAAACCTAGCACTAAAGTGCTTATGTATAGTTCATAGAACTGAAGTACAAACCTAATAGGAATAGAAGACTTAACCTAGCCAAAATAGGCTAGAAAAAACTCAAAAACCTGTGTAAAATACCAAAACATGTCGAGTAGGAAAACACACAGCGACCAATCGCTTCTTTGCAGAGACTTGAATTCGCTCTAGCACTTGCGACTGCTGCCACTGGCGGATCTACAGAGGCGCAAGGAGGTGCAGCTGCACCTCCCTTCGCCGGAAAAAGCTTTGAAGGTGCCTGAAAATGCCCCTCTGCTATTGCCCAAAACAGCTATGGTTGCCATGGGATGTAATAAGCTCTATGAAGCTTCGTCAATGGCTTATTCCTCGCGAAGAAGAAGACCCAACCCTGACTCAACTTTTGTTTTCCTCTAGGTTTTAAGTGAACGACGTCGGATTGAGATGTGTGGGTTTTTTTAATGAAACGATGTGATTCGTGTAGTCTGGTTTCATACAATAAAGACACAACCGTTTGGTTTGTAAAATCCCTATTTTACCAAACCTTTGCCTTTTGATTTAATTCCATATAATCTCTATCATTTTCATTCACCCAACAGAATCACTACACTAAGCCTGTATTTTAATGTTTGGAACCTTTCCACTACTGAGGTCATTTAATGAAATCACAATTTATGACCACAAAATATATATATTGTATAAAAAAGTCATTTTTAGTTGTTTTATATTTTCTTAAGATCTGGTATTTTTTTTCCTTCTTCACCACCAGTGCCAGTGTTTCTTCTTTTTTAATTTTTTTTGTTTGTTATTTATTTATAATATGTTTATTATTACAATAATAATAATTGTTATTATTATTATTGATTTGACTCTCTCTGTATTTTGTATGATCAATACAGTAGCACATGAATCGATGATCAACTACGATTTATTTGTTTAATTGATAATTTGATATGCATTTCAATTAGACTGTTACAACTCTGAATAGCTCACCATTATGGCTAAAGTCCTTATATTGTATTTAGTTGGATTAGTCTTAATTTCCTTTTAGCACTTTAGTTAGTAAAAGAGTGCTGACGTCAGATTCACACCTTTTGGCTTTATGGGTTGTATTTAAACGAATTCCTTGGAGATGAATGGCAGGCAGAATCAGATATTTCTCTATTGTTCTTACTTTCTTGCATTTCCTTTCGCACATAAACCTTGGGCCCTAACAACTGGTATCTGAGCCAGGCGTTGGTCTCATGGGCAAAAGCAAGGCTTCCGTTCACGTAACGGACGTGACCGACGCCGATCTGGATCTCGACTTCCAGCAAGAACAGATCCTCACTCAGTTGAATGATTTCCATGATACGGTGGCTATGATGGCTTCTCGCCAACACGATCTCCAATCGAACGTTTCCAACATCCAAACCACCCTTCACTCTATGACCCTCCACCATTCTCAGCAAGCACAGATCCAACAAACCTTGCTTGAAGCGCTTCATTCCCTCAGATCTGATTCCGGTCCACAGATTCCGTTCGGGACGTTCCCCTGTCCTTTGGGTCCCACCGCAAGCCCCAGCATCCCCACTTCGCGCCCCCACCTTTCCCCCGCGACTGGCCCTTCTAGATCTACCGGTCCTTTGTTTTCCCCCAACCCCCCTTTTCCAACCACCACTTCCTTTCCCCCTCCCCCCACCTCCACCTCTCTTGCCCACACCGTCCCTCCCTCCACAACCCCCCGCCCTCCTTTTATCCCTGCTTCCGCTCCGTGTGCGGCTACTGGCATTCCCATCCCCCAGTTCCACCATTCCCCTCCTTTTCCCTCCTTCCCTCACCCCTCCACTGGTCCCAAACACTTAAAATTATACCTCCCTCGTTTTTTCGGTGACGATCCGTACGGTTGGATCGCTATGGCTGAGGAATTTCTCGACTATTACGAAGTCGAAACCCACCGCCGTGTGGCTGTGGCTGGTTTGCATCTGGGAAGGGATGCGGCACTTTGGCTCCGCTGGTACAAGGGGCGTTATTCCTCTACCTCGTGGGCACAGTTCACTCAAATGCTTCTCCAGCGTTTTGGGCCGGGTGATTCTTTGGACTTCAACGTAACCCTTTCCCACATCACTCAATCTGGGTCTGTTGAAGAGTATGTGGCCTTCTTCATCAAGCTTTCATGTCGGGCTCCCCAGTGGACTGAGGCCCAGCTCATGGGCGTCTTTATTGGCGGTCTGAAGGGCGATCTCCAGGACGATGTGTTGGCCCAGGGCCCGACTACTCTTGGCCGAGCAATTGAATTGGCCCGCATTTATGAACAGAAACAGCTCCGACGCCGCACATCTTTCCGGCCTACTCTCAGTCGCCCTTCGCCTTCTCCCACTCCGGCACCCCCCTCACAGTCCCCCACTGTCCCTCGCCGATCACCTGGTGCCCCAACTTCCGACAAACCTGTTTTTCGGAGCAATCAAGCTGAGCTCCAAGAACGGCGGGCCAAGGGCTTGTGTTTCTATTGTGATGGCCCTTACAAACCAGGTCATCGCTGTAGCAAACCACAACTTCTCCTTATTGATTCTGATGATGTGGATATACCCCCTTTCCCGGGCCCTGAAATCCCCGTGTTGGACGCGATTCCCCCTTTGGTTGTCAACGATTCCGAGCTCTCTATTCATGCCATTTCTGCTCCAAAGCGTGCTCGGGGTCGTGCAATGCGCTTACAGGGCTGCGTCGATTCCATTCCCGTTTTGGTCTTGATTGATTCCGGTGCGGATCAGAACTTTCTCAGCCCCGCGATCGCAGCTCGCTTGGCTCTCCCTATTGACACCACTACCGTGGAGCAGGTTCTTGTCGCGAATGGTCAACACTATTCTACCACCGGCATCGTTCGGGATGTCACAGTCTCCCTTCAGGGTTACAGTTTCACTTCTGCTTTTCGTTTACTGGCTGTCGCTGGGTGCGACCTTGTGTTGGGTGTGGCTTGGTTAGAAACGCTGGGGTATATTGGTTGGCATTTCCAGCACCGATTTATGGAATTTCAGGTCGATGGTACTAATTATCGGCTTACTGGCCTCAAGTCCAGGTCGCCTCGGCCCGTGCGTCCCACCACCGAGCCTTCCGGTGAGGAGGAGGTTTGGTTTCACATATTGTCCTCTGACTCTTCGCGTTCTCCGAGCCCTCCCATCCATCCGGATGTTCAGGCCTTGGTGACTACTTACTCCTCCTTGTTCGACCCACCTTCCGGGCTACCTCCTCGCCGTGCCATTGACCACTGCATTCCTCTCTTAGCCAGCACCGAATCGGTTAACGTTCGCCCTTACCGCTATGCTCATGCTCAGAAGACGGAAATGGAATGACAGGTTGCTGAGATGTTGGCTACGGGCATAATCCAACCCAGCTCTAGTCCCTTCTCTTCTCCTGTGTTATTGGTCGCAAAGAGGGAGGGCACTTGGCGTTTCTGTGTGGACTATCGTGCCCTTAATCTTGTCACTATCAAGGACCATTTTCCAATTCCGGTAATCGATGAGCTGTTAGATGAATTAAACGGTGCCGCTGTCTTTACCAAGCTCGACTTACGTTCAGGCTACCACCAGATTCGAATGTTTGAGGACGACATCCCCAAAACGGCCTTCCGCACCCACGAAGGCCACTATGAATTCAAGGTGATGCCCTTTGGGCTATCCAATGCCCCGTCCACTTTCCAGGCATTAATGAATTCTATCTTTCGGCCCTTCTTACGTAAGTTCGTCTTAGTTTTTTTTTATGACATATTGGTTTTCAGCAAGAATATTCCGGATCATATTAACCATTTGTCGACTGTCTTTAGTGCTCTGCAGACTCATCAATTGCAGGTGAAACTCTCAAAATGCACCTTTGCCCAATCCACTATTGATTATTTGGGCCACACCATTTCTCCCTTGGGTGTTGCCGTGGATTCTAGCAAGGTGCAGTGTATTCGTGATTGGCCCGCCCCTACTACCCTCAAGGGTCTTCGAGGTTTCTTGGGCTTAGCTGGCTATTACCGGAAATTTGTCCAACATTTTGATACTATTGCCGGTCCCCTCACGGATTTGCTAAAAAAGGATTGCTTCCATTGGAGTGTGGCGGCTAATGAAACTTTTGTTGCCCTTAAAACGGCTCTGACATCGACCCCGGTGTTGGCACTTCCAAATTTTGACAGGCCCTTTACTGTTGAATGTGATGCGTCTAATGGTGGCTTGGGTGCTGTACTCTCCCAAGACCTTCATCCAATTGCTTATTTAAGCAAGTCTCTATCTCCAAAGCACCAGCTGCTCCCGGCTTATGATCGTGAAATGATGGCCATTTTATTTGCAGTGCAAAAGTGGCGTCCTTACCTAATTGGCAGGCCATTTAAGATCATCACGGACCATCAGACTTTGAAGTATCTCTTGGAACAACGCATTACCACACCGGCACAGCAGAAATGGTTATTGAAGTTGTTGGGGTATAATTATACCCTCGAATATCGCCCCGGTTCTTCCAATACTGTACCAGACGCTCTTTCTCGCCGACATGAGCTGCTAGGTATTATGGGTCTGAGTCAACCTATTTTTGACTGTATTTCCGAGATTCAGGCTGAATATTTTACTGATCCCCCCACACAAACAATCATTGAAGCACTCCAGAGTTCTGGGTCTGCCTATCCCAACTATTCCCTCCATGTTGATTTACTCTATTACAAAATGGGCATCTTCGTGATTCCCACTTCCCCGTGGCGTCACCGTATCTTGGATGAGTTTCACTCCTCCCCCACAGGTGGCCACTCTGGGTTTCTTCGTACTTATAAGCGTATTCTTCGAAGTTTCTGCTGGCCTGGGCTTAAAGCTGATGTCAAACACCATGTGGCTACCTGTGACACGTGTCAGCGCATCAATTATGAGACAATCCGGAAGCCTAGGCCGCTTCAGCCCTTGCCTATTCCCCTCCAAACTTGGACTGACATTGCAATGGATTTCATTGAAGGCTTACCTTCTGTTCACGGTCGCAATGCGATTTTGGTGGTGGTCGATCGCTTATCTAAGTATGGCCATTTCATCGCCATCAAACATCCCTATTCTGCTGCTAAGATTGCTGATGTCTTCATTGCTGAAGTTTTTCGTCTTCATGGCATGCCAGCGACAATTGTGAGTGATCGCGACCCAATTTTTGTCAGCCAATTCTGGGACTCTCTGTTTCGTTCCAATGGCACCAAACTTTGTCGCAGTTCGGCTTATCACCCCCAATCGGATGGGCAGTCTGAGGTCCTTAATCGTACCCTTGAGCATTATTTACGTTGCTTTGTCGGTGATAAACCCAAAGCATGGGTTCAATGGCTCCCTTGGGTGGAATGGTGGTACAATTCCACCTTTCACTCTGCCATCCAGCGAACTCCCTTTGAGGCTGTTTATGGATACCCTCCTCCTCCCATCTCTGCTTACCTTCCCGGATCTTCTCCAGTTCATTTGGTGGATACCACCCTCCGTGACAGAGATGCCTTACTCAGCAGTTTGCGTGCTAACCTTCAAGTGGCCCAAGATCGCATGTGCCACAACACTGCCCACAAGCGCTCCGAACGTGAGTTTCAGGTTGGCGATTGGGTTTACTTGCGCTTACAACCCTATCGCCAATCTTCTGTCAGCAAAACCCACTACCCCAAACTCGCTCCACGCTACTATGGACCTTATAAAATTTTGGCACGCGTTGGTAAAGTCGCTTACACCCTACAGCTTCCTCCTACCTCCCGGATCCATCCAACTTTTCATGTCTCCTTGCTGAAGCCAAAGATTGGTCCCCATGTGACTCCTTCTCCCACTCTTCCTCCATTCAATTCTGCTGGTCAGATTCTGTGGACTCCAGAAGCTGTGCTGCAACAGGGCATGTGCACCAGGAACAATACTGATGTTATTCGTTGGTTGATCAAATGGCAGGGCCTTCCAGAGCATGATGCAACTTGGGAAGACGCCACCACCATCAAGGAACGTTTCCCCGACTTTCCGGCCTGAGGACATGCCTTCTGTAAGGGGGGAGGACTGTTACAACTCTGAATAGCTCACCATTATGGCTAAAGTCCTTATATTGTATTTAGTTGGATTAGTCTTAATTTCCTTTTAGCACTTTAGTTAGTAAAAGAGTGCTGACGTCAGATTCACACCTTTTGGCTTTATGGGTTGTATTTAAACGAATTCCTTGGAGATGAATGGCAGGCAGAATCAGATATTTCTCTATTGTTCTTACTTTCTTGCATTTCCTTTCGCACATAAACCTTGGGCCCTAACATAGACCAATTGGAATTGATTTTTTTTAGATTAATCTTCATTAGATTCTAAAGGTATTTGGTTGTCTAATTATTTTATTATTTTTGAGCTTTTAATCTTTTTTTTTATCGCCCCTTCCCTAAAAAATTTCTAGATCCGCCACTGACTGCTGCTCCTAGGATTTATGCGATCGGTTGGTTCCAGAACCAACGACCGAGTGCCTCTTGCTTCTCCTCCCTAATCCGCACCATTTTAAGCGAACCAAAGTTCAACAAATAATACAAACCAACACTAACACTGGCAATCCAGAATAATTGGACCTATAGATGCATAAAAGTGATGTGGTTCTCAATTTTTAATTTGTGATTTTAATATTTGGTTTAATCTTTTAATTGATTTTGGTAAAAGCAAATTGTTGAATTGAATATAAAGAGGCAAATATAAGAATGCATGTCCAATAGATCCATTGTTTCTTAAGAGTAGTGTTTCTTTTTCCAGTCATGCTTCTTCAAAGTAAGTATTATAATCTTTTCTCTGTTTTATTGATGTTCAGGTGTCGGAGAGAAAAGGGCGTGTTTAGGAATTTGGTCGCTAATGAATGGAAGGAACAAGAAGCTCTAGCATGTTAATATGAGAGTGCTAAAAGATTTAGTTGCCATATTTTAGTCTTTCTGAATGCTTTGATACAAAGAAAAGTTGGTACCTTCTTTTTTTCTTTCTTTGTTTTGTTTATGAATTTTATCTGAAAGTTCACTCACAGATTGGACTAAAGGACTAAGGCCTACCAAATGCTTAAAGGTAGAGGCAGACACTGGAAAGACAACCAAAGCCGTACAGAAGCACATGAGGAAAATAGAACGTAAAGAAGAGGGTAAAATAAAAATATAGTTCTATTTAACAATTGTTAATTGACGTATATAATAGCTGATTCTTATATTATTTTGTGATTACACAATTCTTAAAGAGGTTTTGAAAAGCACATCATTCATAGAAAGACACAAAAATCTGCAACAGCAGTACTCTTTTGTTGTCAACAAGGGGGTGTAAATTTGTCCACCCCATTTCGTTTAGAGTTTTGGTTTAATATCTTCTTTTTTATTTTTATTTTTTATAATCTTTAAGAAATTTGTTGAATTTGATTTAAATAGGTAACTATAACAATTAATTAAATCTCTACCAAATGAGGTAATGAAATTAATATAACATTAACATGTTTTTAGTGCCGTAATTGCTTCTTCAAAGTTAGTAATGATATGTTTAGGAATTTGGTAGTTGATGGATGGAAGGCACCAGAAACTGGATCCCGATTCTCTACATTTACATACAGTGCATTTATCCGCATTTTGCAATATCTAGGCCATTCCAATAATCTAACGACTTAAGATTTGACACTTCATTTTTAAAAATGTTACACTCATCCATTTAATTAAGTTTAAATAAAATATATATAAAATATTTTAAAAAAAGGACTTTTACCCCTCACGGCAAGATCTTCCCTCCCCCCACCCCAAACGCCCACCCCAAACTCTCATTTGTTAAACAAGTATTCTTCAAACAAAACAAAACAAATTTGAGTGTTTTATTTGGCAAATACAAAAATAAATTTAAAAAAAAAGGATTCTTGGAGCTTGGGTTCTTGCTAAAAAGGCACATTCATGGAAGAGGGAGAGAGTTGTCGAAGAGGTGGGATGGCTGCTAGATTTTTTTTTTCTTTTTTTCTTTTTAAAATTTTATTTAAACTTAGCGCTGTTAAGTTAAAATTAATTAAATGGATGGGTGTAAAAAGTTTAAAAGTGAAGTGTCAAATTTTAAGTCGTTAGATTATTGGAATGGCTTAGATGTTGCGAAATGCAGGTAAATGCACCTGATAGGATTTTTAGTACCTGCGCAAAGAGGGTTAAAATCACTAAAAATACTTGCAAGAATACAAGGTAATTGTAGTATAAATGCTCATGCAAGGTCGTTGTCTGCCGCGCAAATCTCATGACCTGGGGTTCCGGGCCGAGGGGATATGCGTTAACACGCGGTTTCCTGCTTTTGGACGGGGTGCGTTTGTGCGCGGGCGTGCCAGCACGGTCTACCGTGCGTCGAGGTGTTTGAAGTGGGTGAAAGTGTTTGGATGGTGCGCCTGTCTGAACTCGTCTTCTAATCAAACGATTGTAGCCGAGAGAGGAACTAGTCTCGGCTGTAAGGTTCACGGCCTGAACTACAAGGCCGTTGAGTAGTGGTGTTTGGTGGGTTTTAGGGCGGTGCTCCAGCGCGCTGCTCAGCGAGCGGCGGTCGTATGATATATGGGGTGAGTGAGCGAATAACAGGGATGGTGCTCCGGCGCCTTGAAGAACAAGGGTCGTATGATATATTGATGAATGGATTTTCCTTACAAACTAACACTACTCCTAGGAAACCAAGTAAAATATTGAAAGTGCATTATAGGAAAATATAAGTTGCTCCGTGGGAGGCTTTTGTTTGGTGTTTGAACCCTTTGAAAGTGGTCTTGAGTCTTGTATTTATAGGCAGGGTTCCTGGAGGGGTAATCGAGGCTGAAAATCTGCATGGTGGAGCCTGATTAGCGCAAGTGGGTAGTCCAATCGACATTTGGGATCGTGAAGTATGGTGGTGTGACCCCATGAATCCCGGTGAATCTCGGCCGCCGCCCTGATCGTGGGTTCTGCGCTTCTGGCCGTGGAGACGCATTTATTGCTCTGGTGGCTAGTCACCTAATCTCTCAAGCTGCAAAGAGCTTTGTGAGAATGTTGGCGTCTAATCATTCTGATCCATGTCACCAAATCCTAACCCCAATCACTTCCCACCTTCCCTCGTGCATTAAATGCTTATTCTTGGCCAGTGGGTTTTGCTGCAATAAACAGAGGCCTTGCTTCATTAAATGGAGCGTGGGACCCTGCTGTCACGTGATGATCTGACTTTAAGAGCAACTCCAGCAACAGAGGCAAGGGGCGGGCTAGGGGGGGCAAGCCCAAAAACTCGTTTCCAGCAACAAAATCCAGCCCGGGCAAGCTGTGGGACCCAGCGAACTGGGCTGGCCCGAGGGCAAGTTCAGCCCCAGGTCCAAAACTCGGGCAAGCTGACGTCATCGATGACGTCAGCGCTACAGTATGCTACAGTGCATCGCTACAGTACGCTACAGTCACTCTGCCACGTGTCGCGTTCTGGGCTGTCTGATCAGAATTTTTCCTCAAATCCAACGGCAGCCAATTTTTTTGCAATAAAAAAATGAAAAAAAATTAAATTTTTTTTAAAAAAATACTAAAAAATTACTGAATTTTTTTTCTCTATAAATACCAACCAATTCTCTTCACTTTTAAGTATTGACACGTAGGAACCCAAAAATCTTACCCGAAAATATTATCCAAAATAATTGTTTAAGTAAAAAAAGTTGTGAAAAAAACAAAAAAATGAATAGTAGTTGCCATGGCAAGGGTTTGATTGTTGGAAACACACATAGCTAAAAAAGGCAAGGGCAGCCACTATTCACGTGAATAGTGTCAGCCCTAGCCCCCCCCCTTGCCATGGCAAGGGTTTGTTGCTGGAAATGCTCTAATGCTTGTGGCCGTGATCTTGCTCGATCTCGGCCTCAGCTTATAATTGAGGCCGAGGTGATCGTGCCTTAGCAATTTTCTCTTGCTTCTCTGGAAGGTCAAGCATCCTGTTTGAAACGCTGCGTTTTTAGCTTCTTGAGAGAAAGACAAGGCCGAGAAGAGAGGTTCCCTCGGCCAATTCGTGGCCGTGATTTATCAGGCACAAACAGTCGTTGTCCCCAAAGATTGTTTGACTAATTTGTAATTAAACTAACTCTTAGTTAATGATTAAAATAGATTTTATCAAAGATCTGAAATTTATGAATTTTAAAAGATTAAATTAACAATAAAAGAAATCGGAAAGTTGGGAAATTGAAGAAAAACAAGTTTTAAAAACCAATTTATAAAAGCACTAGGGTTTCACCGTCACCTAGCAATCCTATGAATTTTTACCAATTACTTATGATTTGCACATGCCACTTTGAAGGTTAGGTTTTCCTAATTTATATTTTATTTGGAACCTCCAACATAGAACGTATATCTAACATGCAACCCGTCCGGACGTTCGGATCAAATATGAACATGAAAGACTCATTAAGTTTTGTGAAAACCCTTTGAAAAACCATGCAACCCTTAAGACGTGGTGTTCATCTTAAGTGAAATTACAATTATTAACCACAAGAAG
Source organism: Prunus kanzakura (assembly GCA_020521455.1). NCBI lineage: Eukaryota > Viridiplantae > Streptophyta > Magnoliopsida > Rosales > Rosaceae > Prunus > Prunus kanzakura. Next base: position 35,596 of record BPUM01001105.1, on the reverse strand, counting down.
CCAGCGTCAATTCCAGGGAACCTTCCAACCAAAATTGCATCCAATTACTTTTCTAAAGATCCTAATGGTGATCAAGCATTAAGACAATTAGATAGTTTAAAACAGTGATTAACAATTCAAAGTATGCATGCAATCAATCATAAGCAATTAAATAAAAATCACATATTCATGCTAAGGCTCAAGGTTTCACCCTAGCAAAAAGAATTAGTTACGCATAATCATAACTAAAACCCAAGAAAATATAATCATCATGAATAAGAATGAAAACACCTTAAAGTTGTGAAAACTCCAAAACCCTAGCACGTTCCAAAGCCAAAAGAGAGATCCTAAAATTATGCGAAACATAACTTATATACCTCCTAAAACCCAGTTGCCCCATCTTCACAAGGAAACTAGGTTAAAATAAAATAATACTAGGAAATAAAGTCCAAATTGGACTAGGAGAATCTGCCCACAATCTGCCCAGCCACGTTTTGGCCTCAAATCTCCTCCAAATCCGGCCCAAGATAGCTTGTTTTAAAGATAAAAACGTTCTGAACACTTCTCCAGAAGGCCACGAACCCATCTGAAGTCATCTTGGGCTCCAAAAACGCAATAAATGCCTAAACCGTCACTATTCCAGCACTGCGCATTGCTCCTTTATTTTATTGCCAGAGAATAACCGCTGGGTAGAAAAGTCTGAAATTTTGATACGATCAAGCTAAGTATATGTTGCAGGACACCTAACTATGTGAAAAGACAAGCAAAACCGTGGAGAAGCAGATGAGAAGAATTAATGAGGGAGTGAAGAAGGGGGCAAAAGTCATTGTTGACTACTAGTCAAGAATGATTTTGATGGTCAATTTATGAATACTTGTTCCCAGCTTCTTCAATATGCAATTTCGAATCATATTTGGACCACTTGATTAGCACATGTTGTGGGTAAAAAGTGGAACCCAAATTAGCCTATGAAAATTAAGGTGCCCATTTTAACATGCAGAAATGCCTATTTTCCAACACCAAAGACGTTCACAAATCAAAGACTTGGTGCAAACTTTTTCCAATTACATGAACGTATTACAAAAAAAAAAAAGAAAGGAAGACAAAAGAAGCGAGCTAACATTGGTGTAGCAGGCCTTCACCCTTAGTGTCAATTAGGGGTGGTTGCGGTTCGGTAATCGCGAATTTTTGCCCAAACCGCAAACCGACCGACTATTTGCGGTATGGTGATTTTTGAAACCGCAAAAAGCAGTCGGTTACCATGAATTAGCGGTTTAAAAATGCAAGTTCTTTTTGTGTCATAAAAATCCAATCTTCCACATTTTAGGCCTAATTTTGATACTTCTTTTGAAGCCTTTTGAGTTCAAGCATACTTTAACCCAAAAATATAAATTACAACCTAAAGAAATAAATTCACAACCCCAACTTCTCAAGCATATATAAATTCACAACCTAAAGAAAATTAAAGTTACAATTCCAAGCATTCCAATTAAAGTTAAACTTCTCAAGCATTCACAATCTCAACTTCTCAAGCATTCCAATTCAAAATCCTTTAAAGTTACAAACCAAAAGGAAAATGCAATGCAAAATGAATTAAAGTTACAACTCAAAGGAAAAATCCAATTCAAAGTTAATTAAAGTTACAAACTAAAAGAAAAATGCAATGCACCAATGTTACAAACTAAAGTTACAAACTAAAAGAAAAATGCAATGCACCAATGTTACAAACTAAAGTTACAAACTCAAGTGTTGGTGGTGGTGAGCGAATTTGAAGGACCCCGTTGTGTTGTTTGAGCACCAATGCTATCTACAAATAAAACAACATAAGTTTAGTACATTTTATTATAAGAAGAAGCATAAATAACATGAGCATAAATAAACTAATTACTTAAAAGTTGTCATATGTTCCATTTCCTTGTATAATTTTTTTTTTAAATATAGTCACGGTTTGTGGTAACCGCAAGTTTTGAAAATCAAATACCGTAACCGCAACGGCAAATGCGGTTCGGTTTCCCGCGATTGCGGTTCCATTGCGGAAAATTGTCGGTTGATTTTTGCGGTTTTTCGATTTTTCGGTCTAAAATGCCACCCCTAGTGTCAATTATCAGCACTTCAAATTGGTGTAGAAGCTAGCTAACATTGGGACCTACACTGTGACAATGGGACACCCAACTAGACTTCTGTTGTTTCCTTAGTCATGCCGTAACGCTTACGAGGCACAATCACGGGTGGAACTACCCCTATGGGCTACAGTGGGCCGTAGCCCAGAGAGGCTTTGGGATTAAATAATTACTACATCTCTAGACCACAATTATCATATTAAGGATTACCTACTTTTCACTGACCTGTTGTTTACGCAAACACTTATTCTTTTATTTGGTCATCAATGACCTGCTTGTTTACACAATCCAAGAAGTAGAGATCCCAAAACCTAATATGAAAGTGATATAAAAATAAACGTTATCTATGCGACTGAGACGACCAAAAAATGTGATGTATCAAAGGCTGAAATTTGGTAAACTTCAATGTAGTGAAATGAAAATTACCCTTAGTTTTATAGCACATAATGTATTTTCATAAATAAAAAATTAAAAGAAATTTTTTTTTGGCACAATACTATCTGAGAAAGCATATTTTGATTTTAAATGTAATAGCTAATTTATACAATGGGCATTCTTAGGATGCAGTCCTTTTTGATGTTTTGAATCCAAATTGCGAATACAAAGCGGCTTGCAATGCTTTCATGAAGTAAAAGTTGGTCCCTTTTCCTTTTTTCCTTTATGAATTTTCTCTGAAAGTTTATTCAGAGATTGGACTAAAGGCAAGGCCTACCAAATGCTGAAGGGTAGAGACATAAAGTGAAAAGACAAGCAAAACCGTGCAAAAATTTGATGAGAAGAATTAACGAGAGAGTGTGAAGAAGGGGGCAAAAGTCATTGGTAAGCCAAGAACGATTTTGATGGTCAATTTTTGCATACTTTTTCCTTGCGTGTTCAGTACACTAGAATAATTGGTGAACAGAAATTCGAATCATATTTGGACCTCTTGCACACTTTCGATAAAAAAAAATAAAAAATAAAAAATAAAAAATAAAAAAAAAAACCTCTTGCACACAATAGTGATAAACATTTCATGTGCAAGTTAACGTTAAAGTTGTTCCATCTTTCCTACTATGAAACGTTGGTACCTTCTTTTTTTTTTTCTTTCTTTTTTTCATTTATGAATTTTTTCTGAAAGCTCATTCACAGATTGGACTAAAATACTAAGGCCTACCAAATGCTTAAGGGTAGGGGCAGACAGTAGAAAGACAACCAAAGCCGTACATAAGCACATGAGAAGAAAGAATGTAAAGAATGAGGTAAAATAAAAATATAGTTCTATTTTACAATTGTTAATTGACGTATATAATAGTTGATTCCTATATTATTTGTGATTACACAATTCTTAATAGTAATTAGCTATTTGTTTTCTCAGTTGCTAATTACAATAATATGCGTGTTCTAATTTCTTCTTTTTCATCTTAATATGATTTCTTTTGTTAATGCATTTGATAATTGTATTTTCATATAGTTAGTGGTGCGATAAACAGTTCTCTTCTTGCAACTTCATATAGTTTGATGACTCCGTCAATGTTTTATTAATATGTTCCATTTCATTTGCTTGCATTTTCAATAAATTGGCTTAAAGTTTCTCTTTTGTTGGTTTTGGTAAGAAACAAACCCTAAAAAAGATAGGAAAGACACCACTAATGAGACGTACAAGTATCAAGCGAAGGAAAACTATTTAATAAATAAACCATATAAATAGTTTTCAGTTTTTTTTTTTTTTGGATCTTCTTCGTGCCTTCCACTTGCTTTGTTGCTTGAAATTAAATAAAATGTGTTGATTGCACATCTGAGCCTAGTAGTATAATATTTTGTATGGCAAATGAAGGTTACAAAATAGGAGGGCTATTTAAGTTAAATTGATGACACAAAGAAGGTAATTCTGAAAACCCTAGCAAAAAGCTCACGCCTTTTTTCCTCTCTCCCTCTATCACGGTTCCACGCTGTCACCCCCACTCCCAGCATCCGCACCTCCTCGTCTCCATGGAGAGGAAAACTCCATCCTTTCAGTTAAATTCGCATATCCTTTAGACTATTTTACTAACTTAGGCATCGGATACCCTTTGGCCACCACCAAACCAATGTTCTTCGATTAACAGCCATTATTTTGCAAGGTTCGAGAAAGAAGACGATCGAGAGAAAAGAGGATCATTGGCGAATATTCTCACTAGAAGATATTTGCACAAACAAAGAGGTTGTGAAAACCACATCATTCATAGAAAGACACAAAAATCTGCAACATCAGCACTCTTTTGTTGTCAACAAGGGGGTGTAAATTTGTCCATTCCATTACGTTTAGAATTTTGGTTTAATATATATATATATATTTTAAAGAAAATTGTTGAATTAGATTTAAAGAGGTAAGTATAACAATTAATTAAATATCTACCAAATGAGGTAATGAAATTAATGTAACATTAACATGTTTTAGTGTCGTAATTGCTTCTTCAAACTTAATAATGATATATACATGTTTAGGAATTTGGTAGCTGATGAATGGAAGGCACAAGGAAACTCTAGCATGTTAATGTGAGAGAGTGCATCAAAGAAAATGTGAAAGATTGAGCAAGATTCAAAGAAAATGTGGCCGAGAGGTTGTAGTAGCTAGTTTTATATAGGATTTAATTACTATATTATTTAGATTTTATCTAAAGGATTATTTAATTTTTATGTTGATGACTTTATTTATTAACTCCCTTCTTTTCTTTAACCCTTTAGAAAGATGATGTATTTTCATAAATGAAAATTTAAAAGAAACTTTTGTTTATGAATTTGATCTGAAAGTTCATAAAGAGATTGGACTAAAGGCCTAAGGCCTATCAAATGCTTAAGGGTGGAGACAGAAAGTGAAAAGACAAGCAAAACCGTGAAGAATTAATGAGAGCGTAAAGAAGGGGGCAAAAGTCAAGAACGATTTTGATGGTCAATTTATGAATACTCGTTCCTGGCTTCTTCAATACGCAAATTCGAATCATATTTGGACAACTTGATTAGAACAAAAACGATTTTGATGGTCAATTATGAATCCATATTAGAAGGCCAATGAAAATTAAGGTGCCCATTTTAACACGTAGAAATGCCTACGTACGTACCAAGACGAAAGACTACCAAATATCAAGGACTCGGGGCAAATTTTTTCCAATTAGATGAATATACGTAGGCTTTCACCCTCAATAATGTCAATTATCAACAATTCGAATTGGTGTAGCAGCTAACAATGGGACCTACACCTGCGTGACAATGGTGCTCTGCTTATCTAAAGAAGATAAACTACTATTCATTAAGCTTCATATAAATATCAACATTTTCTAAGGGTAACATTTTGAGGAATCTTGACCTTAATGGAAATTAGTTGGAAGGGCCGTTACCACTATCTTGCGCAATTTGGCTTAAATGCTAAATGGTTGTTGTGTTTTAGCCCGTTGACCAATTTAGTCCCTGTGTTTAGCACCGTTAGCTAATGTAATCCAATCTATTAAACTTCTATTAAAATATTAATAAAAATAAAAATATTTAAATTCAATTTTAAAAAATAAATAATTAAGAAATAAAAATAAGATTTAAAAGCTAAAATAAATAAAAATAATTAATCTCAACTGCAACAACCTTCTCTCTTCTCTCTTTCCCCCGCAACAAACCACCTTAGCTACTTTCCCCAAGCCGCAGCCACATCCAAACTCTCCCTACCCCCACAACCGATCCCAGTACGATCTTTATATAATTAAGTTGCAATATGTTTTTTTATTACCATATAGGAACTAGCTTTATAATATTTAGATTTGTTTAACTTTTATGTTGATGACTTTATTTATCTAAAGAAAATGTGAAAAAGATTGAGCAAGACCATTTGAACACGCAGAAATTGGACAACTTTTGACTAGTAGAAGTTGGAGGTAACACGTGGAAACCATTTGAACACGCAGAAATTATACCTACTAAGACCAAATACCAAATCAACGCCTTGGTTGCCAAATTTTCCACAAGATTTTCCACAAACTTAAGTACTTGCCATCTTAGCACTGTGGAAACTTTAAATGCAGGACAACCTTATGCCACATCTACTAGACTCATATCGTGACATTATAGATAAATCACTGTTGCCGAAACTTGTTATAAATATCAACATCTCCAGGACAGAGTTGCTCACAAAATTATTTAGAAGAATATATACTTTTAGATTTTGAAGGAAAGATGGGTTGGTTGTGCCTCCTCTTCCTGCTCTTTACTACTTGTCAATTCAACTCTACTTGTTCATCATCATCATCTAACTCTTCCTCTTCTCTTTCTTCAGGGCATTTATGCCATCCCCACGACAGCTCTGCTTTGCTTCAATTCAAGAACTCCTTTTCTATTGATACCTCTTCTAAACGTGAATTCTATAGTACAATTACTTGGCAGAAAGGCAAGGATTGTTGCGCGTGGAGTGGAGTCGCTTGTGAAAAGATGACTGGTCATGTGATTGGTCTCAACCTTCAGTTTGGTGGGCTTCAAGGCAATATCCATTCCAATAGCAACTTATTCTCTCTTGGCCATCTCAAGAGGCTAGACCTCTCTTATAATGATTTCAGAGGTTCCCCAATTTCGTCCAAATTTGGTGGCTTTGTAAGTATGACTCACCTTGACCTCTCTTTCTCCAATTTCAGTGGCCCAATCCCTTCCGAAATTTCCCACCTTTCCAACTTGGTTTCACTCGATCTCTCGCAATATTCACTTTCAGTTGTGAGACGAGATACTCTTAATTTTAACAGAATTGTTCAAAACCTAACCAATCTTAAGGAGCTTCAACTGAACGAGGTTGACATGTCTTCAGTTGTACCTGATTCCTTCAAGAATCTCTCTTCTTCTCTGACAACTCTTGGACTCCGTTATTGCCATTTGCAAGGAAAATTCCCAGAAAGCATTTTCCACCGACCAAATCTTTGTCTCGTAGATTTGTATTATAACTATAACCTCACAAGTTATTTCCCCAAGTTTAACTGGAGCAGTCCCCTCAAGGTGCTGGATCTCTCTCATACTAGAATTTCAGTAGATTGGCATCATCTGACAAGAAATTTCAAGTCTTTGAGAGAGTTGTATCTCATCAATTGCAGTTTTGTAGGATCATATCCTGCATTACCTGGTAACCTCACACAAATCATGCAGTTAGACCTCTCGTCTAACAGTTTTGGTGGCCAAATCCCATGGTCGTTCTTTTTAAACCTTGAGAGCCTCGTTGAGTTGGGTCTTGATGGCAACAATTATGTCGGTCAGTTTCCAGAAGTTGATAGCAACTCAACATCGATCTCTTCTTTGTATGATTTTTCAAAACAAGAACTTGTGGATCATATTCCTCGACACTTAACCAGCCTCTATTTATACGGGAACCAACTCAACGGAACAATACCATCTTGGTTAGATAGTTTACCATCATTGGAGAGGTTATACCTCGGAAGTAACCAACTCAGCAGTAATATCATTGAGTTCCAATCTCGTTCTTTGATATTCCTTTCTTTATATGATAACAAACTGCATGGCCTGATTCCGAGATCAATCTTTGAACTTGAGAACCTTGGAGAGCTTGATCTGTCATCCAATAACTTGAGTGGCACTGTGGAGTTTGAAAAGTTTTCAAAACTCCAAAGTCTTTTTGAGATTGGTCTTTCCTCTAACCATCTATCCTTGAGTTTCAACCATTTGAGTAACAACACCTGGCCTCAACTTTTGTACCTAGCTTTGTCGTCTTGCAACATAAGTGAGTTCCCATACTTTCTAAGAGCCTCACCAAACTTGGAAAGGTTAAACCTTTCCTACAACCGAATTCAAGGCGAAGTTCCCAAATGGTTCTGGGATGTCGCAAAAGATTCATTGTTTAATTTGGATCTTTCTCACAACTTTTTGAAGGGCACTGCACGACACCTTCGGTGGAAACAGCTTGGATATCTCAACCTTCACAACAATTCTCTCCAAGGAGAGCTTCCAATTCCATCACCTTCCACATTTTTCTTTTCCATATCAAACAACCAATTGACTGGAGAGATGCCTCCAACCATTTGCAGCTTGACTTCGCTTGTAGTCCTTGATTTGTCTAACAATAAATTGAGAGCTAAATTCATCAATGCATAGGGAACTTCAGTCAGAGCCTCTCTGTTTTGGATCTACGGAATAATAATTTTCATGGTGTGATTCTTGGGACATTTTCTAACGGAAACGTTTTGAGACATCTTGATCTTAATGGAAATCAGTTGGAAGGGTCGTTGCCGCCATCTTTGCTCGCATGTAGAGAGTTGGAAGTTCTGGACCTTGGAAACAACAAAATTCAAGATACATTCCCAAATTGGCTGGAATCTCTTCCGAAGTTGCAGGTTCTTATCTTGAGGTCTAACAAATTCTATGGTGAAATAGGCATTCCAAAAACTAAGTTTCTGTTCCAAAAATTGCGTATCATGGACCTCTCTTACAATCAGTTTAGCGGTCTCTTGCCAACAAAATATTTTGAACATTTGACGGCCATGATAAACTCGCAAGAACATGAACTGAAATATATGGGAGAGGACTACTATGAGGATAATGTGGTAGTGACAATTAAAGGCTTCGAAATTGAAATGGTGAAGATTCAAACTTTCTTCACAACTATTGATTTCTCAAGCAACACTTTCAGAGAAGAGATTTCAAACGTAATCGGTAAGCTTTAATCACTGAAGGGGCTTAACATTTCTCATAATGAGCTTACAGGTACTATTCCACCATCATTTGGCGATATGTGCAATCTTGAATGGTTAGATCTCTCTTCAAACAGACTCATAGGTTATATTCCGGAGCAATTGGCAAATTTGACATCACTTGAAAAGTTCAACGTTTCAGAAAATCAACTTGTGGGGCCCATACCCCAAGGCAAGCAATTTGATACATTTGAAAATGATTCATATAGTGGAAATACAGGATTGTGTGGATTGCCACTTTCTAAAACATGTGGTCCACATCAATCACCATCACCATCGTTCCAACAAGATGGTGATTTGGAGCACGAGAATGGATTAGATTGGAAGGTAGTGTTGATGGGGTATGCATCTGGGGTGGTAATTGGAATATCAGTGGGATATCTTGTACTCTCTAACAGAACACCCGATTGGCTTGTGAAAGTGGTTGGCATAAAGTGATGGCGTAGAATTGTGAAAATCACATAGCGACGTGCTTGAAGAAACCATTCCTAAAGTTTATCTATTTTCATACATGTATATCATTTCTTATGAATATTGTATTATGTCAAAGTACCAATAAATATGCATGAATTCGAAAAGAGGATCCTCTTTACTTTTGTTAAAGTAGAGTAATTGCCCGTGCATCTTGTAATTTGTCAAACACAACTAACAAATCAATTCAATCAGTACACGCAATTTGCCTCAACTATGTTATATCCTCCTATAAATCTTCTCATTCCAAAAACTACAAGGAAATGAAACAAATTAAATCACTAAATAGCATGCATAATTAAGTAATATTTTCCCAAAAAATTGAGAAACTGGAGCGGGCCCTGCTGGAGGAACTGGAGCTTCCTGCTCTTGGATGACAAAGGCTCCTCCCTTTTGTCCAGCCTGGATCTCTGCCGATCTAGGCGCTCCAGCTATCTGTGCAATAAGGGGATCTCTGAAGATCTTAGTCTGAAAGTCCAAGCCTCTCAACTATGTTTGATCCATGTGTGACGTGTACTATACGTCGGGCCAGAACATGTGGACGAGGCACCGTCATTAATACACCAACACACTGATCGGTGCATAATTACATATCATTTTGTACCCTTCTAACTTATGATTTGGTTATGTTTTTGAGTTAAACTTGTGCTTTTAATAAGTTTTGTGTTTGTTTCAGTGTTATAAGCTTGAGACTCACTAATTGCATTTTGGAGACAAGTTAGCTCAAAATGGTGTCTGCAGATCAGTCAACTTCACGGATTGGACTGTACTTACTCAAGAAGAACCAGATGATGAGCCATATATCATTGGAAATATACGGAAGTCTAGTTTCTGTAGAATTTTACGGTTCATCATTCCGAGTCTTCTAGAGAAAGTTATACATGTTTTGGCAACTTAAGGTCAAATTCGGCAGCATCTGCGTTACTGGGCCAAAAATCACATTTGAAGGCCTTCCCGATTTTTCCTTGAGTTGGGCTGCATATGCTTGGAAAGATAAGACAAAGAGCTTCAAGATCCATATTTGTCTAGATTTTTCAGAATGGAGCCAGTAGCCCAAAACGAGCCCACAAGCTGGCTGCAATGCATTGTCATGCATGACATATGCATGATGAAGTGTTGTTGATTGTGGGAAAGTTTGGTGAAGCATATCCTGTTTTTGAGTAGAATTTTGCAGCAGCCAAAAGATGATGAAGTGGGAGCTGCAACACTAAGCCTAAAGACAAGAGGAATTATTTTCAAATGCAATAGTGTGTTAGGTGAATTAAGTGTTGTAAGTTGGTGAAGTGAGTGTGGTTAGTGAACTCTATTGTATAATTCAGATTTTCACTTCCCCTAGGCCTATAAATAGGGAAGTTCTCTAAGCTTGTAAACACACCCCAAGGGGGGAAGCTCTTAAGCACTTCTCTAGAGCTCCCTTCCCTTATCTCCCTCAAATTCTCTTAGTTTCCTTTGTAGTTCTCAATTGTTGTAATAAGATCCTCCTTCTAAATTCTCTTCTTCTAAATTCCTCAAACACTTTCTCCTCCCTTCTCCAAACTTCCCAAACACTCCTCCCTTCTACTTCACAAACACCTTTCTCTTCTCCAAGCTCTCAAACACCACTTTCTTCCAAATTCTCAAAGTCCTCAAACACTCTCTTCCAAAATCCACAAAGTTCCCAAACACCACTTTCCTTACATTTCCATTCTCTTCCAAAATCCTCCAAATCTCTCAAACACTTCTCCCCTCTCTAAAGCTCTCAAACACTTTCCTTCCTTCCTCAAATGCTGTCTTCAATGTTCTCTAAGTTGTAATTTATTTTTCTTGTAATGTACATTCTTTCTTAAGTATTCAAGTTTAATTAGTTTCCAAGTTTAATTTGTTCTTATTCATTATGCTTATAAGTTAATATGCTAGTTTGAATGATTGATCACCATTAAGGCTTGCATGTTTGCTATCTTGGTTTGAATTAAGAGTAGACACCATGCTTTAATTCGAATTGAACTATGAATAGGAAGAGTGTGTATAGAATTCGACAATCTGGATTAGATACATACTTGGTTGTTTAAAATGTTCTTCTATGCTTAATGGATTCCTAATGCTTAATTTTAGGTTAGACAACAAATGATCAAATTAGGGAATTAGGAATACAAGGTTAGGGCCAGACACCATGGCTTAATCATACATTAGCTAGAATCAATCCATTAATCTAAATTGAACTTGGGAACTTATTTGCTTGAGTTACTTATTTTCTTTATTCTGTCTTTTATGTTCTTTTGTTTTCATTTCTGTTTTGTGTAGGAAAATTGAATTGGATCATTCAATCACCAATCCCTATGGAATCGACTGTTGTGTAGATACAGCTGCACCAAAATGGATTCAGTTGCATCCTCAACTTGTGATACTCGCAAGTGCACGAGCCGTTTGGTAGTATAGCATATGTAAGTGCGAGGTCGATCCCACGAGGATTGGTGATTGAATGATCCAATTCATTTTCCCTACACAAAACAGAAATGAAAAAGAAAGGAAATAAATACAACAAGAAAGAAAGAAAATAACTAACTCAAGCAGATAAGTTCCCAAGTTCAATTAGATTAACGGATTGATTCTAGCTAAAGTATGATTAAGCCATGGTGTTTGGTCATAACCTTGTGTTCCTAATTCCCTAATTTGATTATTTGTTGTCTAACCTAAAATTAAGCATTAGGAACCCATTAAGCATAGAAGAACAATTTAAACAACCAAGCATGTATCTAATCCCTGTTGTCGAATGTCCATACATACTCTTCCTATTCATAGTTCAATTCGAATTAAAGCATCGTGTCTACCCTTAATTCAAACCAAGATAGCTAACATGCAAGCCTAAATGGTGATCAATCATTCAAACTAGCATATTAACTTATAAGCATAATGAATAAGAACAAAAACCATATTTGAAACTTGGAAACTAATCAAACTTGAAAATAAAGAAAAGAATTTACATAACAATGAAAAGTAAAGTGGAACTAAGAAAAACTTAAGGATAATTTCAGCACAAAGATTTCATTACAACAATTAAAAACTAGAAAGAGAAACTGAGAGAATTTGAGGGAGAGAAGGGAAGGGAGCTCTAGAGAAGTATTTGAGAGCTCCCCCCCCCTTGGGGTGTGTTTACAAGCTTAGAGAACTTCCCCATTTATAGGCCTAGGGGAAGTGAAAATCTGAATTATACAATAGAGTTCACTAAACCACACTCACTTCACCAACTTACAACACTTAATTCACCTAACACACTATTGCATTTGAAAATAATTCCTCTTGTCTTTAGGCTTAGTGTTGTAGCTCCCACTTCATCATCTTTTGGCTGCTGCAAAATTCCACTCAAAAATAGGTATTGAATATGTTTCACCAAACTTTCCCACAATCAACAACACTTCATCATGCATATGTCATGCATGACAATGTATTGTAGCCAGCTTGTGGGCTCGTTTTGGGCTTATGGCTCCATTCTGAAAAATCTAGAAAAATATGGATTTTGAAGCTCATTTTCGTATCTTTCCAAGCATATGCAGCCCAACTCAAGGAAAAATCGGGAAGGCCTTCAAATGTGATTTTTGGCCCAGTAACGCAGATGCTGCCGAATTTGACCTTAAGTTGCCAAAACATGTATAACTTTCTCTAGAAGACTCGGAATGATGAACCGTAAAATTCTACAGAAACTAGACTTCCGTATCTTTCCAGTCATGTATGGATCATTATCTGGTTCTTCTTGAGTAAGTACAGTCTAATCCGTGAAGTTGACTGATCTGCAGACACCATTTTGAGCTAACTTGTCTCCAAAATGCAATTAGTGAGTCTCAAGCTTATAACACTGAAACAAACACAAAACTTATTAAAAGCACAAGTTTAACTAAAAAACATAACCAAATCATAAGTTAGAAGGGTACAAAATGATATGTAATTATGCACCGATCATCGACCTCGCACTTACATATGCTATACTACTGAACGGCTCGTGCACTTGCGAGTATCACAAGTTGAGGATGCAGCTGAATCCATTTTGGTGTAGCTAAATCTACGCAACACACACACTTTTTCTTAAGAATTTTTTTATATCAGAATTGCTCCTTGAATTTAAATCCATCAATATCATGGTTATTTTTTTTTTTCCACATATCAAATTGGTGTCGGTCATTGCATTTCATCAAAATTTTCGTTAAAGCTTGTTGTTTGTCATTATGTAACAAGCTTTTTTTTTTTCAAAGGACTTTTCATCATAATATATCTCATTCACTCACTCATCATTTGCTCAACAAAGTCATCTATTCTCTATTTAGAATTTCAAACTGGACTTCCATCAAGAAGAATAAATGACTTTGTTGAGTAAAAGACTTGAGCTTTTATCTTATGGAAAGTTCTTATGGGTGGATAAGGTTGGTTGGTCACATTCTCTTTATTGAATCCAATTGCTACCATTAGCATTTGTTCAATTAGCTCATATTTTCCCAATTTACAGCTGCTACTGATTCTAGGGCATGTTTACTTACACTGAATAAGGAAAGTCATGATTCGAGTAATTGAAGAATTTGAGAATAAGGAGTTGGAATCGAATCAACTTCTCCCCCTAGTTGATATGATTCCTCGTTTGGAAGGTATTTGATTACGAATTTTACCGTAGAATAAGTAATTGGAATGATTCCGATACCCATTACGAATTCATTATTCCCTTATTCTTAAGTTCCTCCATTTCTTGAAAGTAAACATGCCATTAGTTTCTACACCAGAACCAAGTATAAAAGGCCCAAGTTTGACAAACACATAAGTTCTACAAGTTCTATTCCTTAGCAAGCATATCTAAATTGACCCGGCCCACAAGCAAGCCTATAAATACCCAGAAATCATTTTAAAAGAATCTCCATTAACGCAAGAATTATGGAGGGAAAGCACTCAAGATGGAGCTCACAGCCTTGGCCTTGCGATTTGCTAAGAAAAATCAGAGGGCAATTTGCCTCAACTATGTTATATACTCCTATAAATCTTCTCATTCCAAAAAATACAAGGAAATGAAAAGAATTAAATCATTAAATAGCATGCATAATTAAGTAATATTTGCCCACATAATTGAGAAACTGGAGCAGGCCCTGCTGGAGGAATTGGAGCTTTCTACTCTTGGATGACAAAGGCTCCTCCCTTTTGTCCAGCCTGGATCTCTGCCAATCCAAGCACTCCAGCTATTTGTGAAATAAGGGGATCTCTGAATATCTCAGTCTGAAAGTCCAAGCCTCTCAACTGTGTTTGACCCATGTGCGACGTGTACTACACGTCGGGCCACAATATGTGGACGAGGCACCCTCATTAATACACCAACACACGCTTTTTCTTAAGAATTTTTTTATATCAGAATTGCTCCCTGAATTTAAATCCATCAATATGAAGGTTAAATTTTTTTTTTTCCACATATCAAATTGGTGTCGGTCATTGCATTTCATCAAAATTTTCATTAAAGCTTGTTGTTTGTCATTATGTAACAAGCTTTTTTTTTTTTTTTTAATTCAAAGGACTTTTCATCATAATATATCTCATTCACTCACTCATCATTTGCTCAACAAAGTCATCTATTCTCTATTTAGAATTTCACACTGGACTTCCATCAAGAAGAATAAATGACTTTGTTGAGTAATAGACGTGAGCTTTAATCTTATGGAAAGCTCTTATGGGTGGATAAGGTTGGTCGGTCACATTCTCTTTATTGAATCCAATTGCTACCAGTAGCATTTGTTCAACTAGCTCATATTTTCCCAATTTATAGCTGCTATTGATTCTAGGGCATGCTTACTTACATTGAATAGGGGAAGTCATGATTCGAGTAATTAAAGAATTTGAGAATAAGGAATTGGAATCGAATCAACTTCTCCCCCTAGTTGATATGATTCCTCGTTTGGAAGGCATTTGATTACGAATTTTACCGTAGAATAAGTAATTGGAATGATTCCGATACCCATTACGAATTCATTATTCCCTTATTCTTAAGTTCCTCCACTTCTTGAAAGTAAACATGCCATTAGTTTCTACACCAGAACCAAGTATAAAAGGCCCAAGTTTGACAAACACATAAGTTCTATAAGTTCTATTCCTTAGCAAGCGGATCTAAATTGACCCGGCCCACAAGCAAGCCTATAAATACCCAGAAATCATTTTAAAAGAATCTCCATTAACGGGAATTATGGAGGGAAAGCACTCAAGATGGAGCTCACAGCCTTGGCCTTGCGATTTGCTAAGAAAAATCAGAGGTCCTCGTCAATTTATATATTTTAAACCAATTCGAAATCAATTTCTTCAAGTAGTCGCTAATTTATAGTTTCTCATTCATTTTGCTGTTAAATTTTTTTGGAGCGCAGAATTTACTCGAGCTATAGTTGAAGATCTCAGCAATGGACGGTCTCCGGAGATTCTCATCGATCGCTTCAGAAATTATTGCACGAAGCCCGATTCGAATTGGTTAAATGCTAAGCTTACTTTCTCGATTTTAGTTGATCGTACATTGTTATGCGCAGCTATTGTAGCTCTGATTTGCCAATTTACGAATGCGCAGTTATGTTGCGCTTGGGATGGTATTTAACTTTATGCGCAGTTATGTTGCGATTGGGCAGTAATTAGTAATTACTAACTGTTATGCGCAGTTATGTTGCGCTTGGTATGGTATTTAACTTTTCATGTAGTGCAGCTTAGATTTTGTTTTTCGTTTTTTAACAATACACAGACTACTTTTTCAGAATGAGCTGAAATAAGTGTTCATCTTCCATTTTTGATTGGCAGCCTAAGGACATAACAGACAATTGAGAACTGCTGAATAAGTCAATTCTTTTGTAGACTGTTCATATAGTGTAATGTAAATAAAGCTACAATCCAATTTTAACCCACTCTTTTGTGATGTAAGCAAATGGCCTATGATGCAAAATTTCTACGGGTCCCTGAGATACTCTGGCTTGGAGGCTTCCTTTGGACTCGGAGAAGTACCAACTTCCACAACAGTGTCTCCTTCCCTTGACAGCACAAGGTGAGAGATATGGTGCTTTATTTAAATAAGGTTCCTTATAACCATGCCAGACAAAAGGAAAACGGAAGCCATGTTACGTAGATGCTACTTACAAAGGTAAGACTCTGTTAGCTTTCTTATTTCATCCATCATGTGACTGGATTAAGTAACATGAAGTAGTTTTGTTCTTTTAGATTGGAACTACAATTGATGCTGGAAAGAGGAGTGAAATTTGAGTTAGAAGCATTGTCTGTGCACGAACTTAACTTTTTGTCGGCGGTGTACATACCATCTAAAGTTCAAGGTGGAGTCTACATCTAACATCTTCTACATCTGTACTTGTTACCTTACAGGAGAAAAATATATTAGGATTTCTGCAAAGCATAATCAACATTTTCATTGCAAAACCATTGTTTAGGGGAGAGAATTTGATTAAATGTCAGTTAATCGCATCCAAATCTCTGTTTTTCCTTAATTTTTTTCCCCCTCTTTCTCTTACTCGGTGTGGCGTAAAAATGGGGGATATCCAGAGACTAGCTGTCATGTTGAATGTTGATCCTGCAGAATTGTGACGCATTGTTTATAATGTGATGAAATCTGAGGACCATGAGTTTTATTAGATATTACTTATTAAACTTGAGTTAACTTAAAAAACAAATGTCAAACTGATTATTAATTCATGAAAATTCAATTTATTCCAAAAAATAAAGAAGGCTAAATGGCTTCTGCCCAAACTTTCAAATTTTCCTTTACAGAGGTGGGTTGTGATGTGCACTTGGGCCAACCATTCCTAACTCATGTATTAAGAAAGGTTTTCAATCGTAATGGTCCTTAAACTTATACCCGAGTCAATTTAGTCCTCGATTTTTGTTTTGGAGTCAATTTGGTCATCAAACTCTTTCAGTTGTGCCAATTGAGTTTTTCCGTTACATTCGGTCAATTTGATCGTCTATTTGAGAGTTAAAACCATCAATTTGAAAACTCATCTCCTTCTCTCCCCCCCCTCCTAACCCTTTGATCACCCATGGCTGTACTCTGCAACTCAGTTTGAAACTAAATTGAAACTCGGTACAAGTTCATGGAACATTGCGATTAAAAAAAAAAACCATTAAAAAATTACAATACCTTTTTCCAGGAAAAAAAAAGAAGTGAAATTACTTTTTTGGTATTTCCTCGATATTTATCTTCTTTTTCATTAATTTGACTTTTGTCTTGCTTTCATAATTGCCTAGATGAAGAAAGTGAGCATGTCTGGAATTTGTAACGAATTTATAAGATGGATATGGATATGGATATGGACATGGATATAACCCTTATGCGGTGCCGCTTTTTTGCTGATTTTTTTGAGCGGGCAATGAAAACAAACAACGAAAGTTTTGATACCTCTTAATAAAAATCCAAATAATTTTTTCTCCTTATCCAAACTTTTTAGCATATTTGGTCTACACACAGAATGTGAATCATATTTGGACAACTTTTGACCACGTAGAAATTATACCTACTAAGACCAAAGACCAAATATCAAATCAAAGCCTTGGTTGCAAAATTTTCCAAAAGCTGCTCGCTTGCTTGCTGATTTTCCATGAAACAAACTCAAGTACTTGCCATATTAAAAATGGTAACTAGTTACAATAATTTCCTAGCTAGCTAACACTGGGACCTACACCCATGTGACAATATAGATTCTTCACCCTCGATGTCAAAAAATGCTTGCTTGCTGATTTTGCAGGAAACAAACTCAAGTACTTGCCATCTTAGCATTGTGGAACTCGTGACATTGCAGGACAACGAAGCCTGTTACAAATATCGAAAGTTCTAAAAAGAAAAATACAAAAATTAATCCACAACAAGTGACTATGTGGGTGACATGTTTTAACAGCAAATTGGACAAACTTTTAAAAAATTGACCATAAGTCCTTAACTCGTTACTTTCATATAATTGAAGTCTTTAATTTACTCAAAACAAGTCTCGGTAATAAATCCGTGTAACATGTTACGGAGAAAAACGAATACTTACCCTTAATTGGGACTTAATTGCTAAAATTATAAAACTATAAGATTATAATTATCAAAATTGAAATGACATTGAGGGAATTTTTTATTTGGCCAAAAATGAGGGAAAAAGGCACAAGCATTCGCAAATATATATATGTGTGATCCACATTGCCTAGTAAGTGGGTGAGTGCGTAGATGCAACGTGGCCCAATATGAAGCGGTGGTGACTTTCAATTCAGCCGATACCCTCTCTCTCTCTTAACGCATCACACGACTAAATATGGAAGTCTCAGTCTTTTCCTTCACACAAATGGCAACTCTCTTAGGAAGAAGCCTTAACATCTCAAAGCATGCAAGCTTTACCAGAAAACCATGCAACCAGAACCAACAGCTAGCTATGAAAAAACCAAGCACAAAAGCTTGGAGGGTTGCAGCAATTCATGATGTTCCGGTTGTAGCGGATCCAACTGCGGTTGCCATCACTTGGCAAATTGTTGTTGGAGCATCCAAAATCCAAGCTTCAACAATCTCCAGCAATTCATAGGTATATTTTCACTCTTAAATTATATAACTACTGTAAATTCTTACTGTATATTTTCACTCTTCAAACCGGAACATCCAAAATCCAATAATAACTTTGTGGTATTTTTCACAATGTTCTTGAAACTGACATAGATGAGAATAAGAAATAGAGAAGCTTTATTGGAGAAAGATACGATTATAGAAGAAACAAAAGAGGATATAAATATATATTAATTGACTATCTGAAGAATCCATACATGTCACATTGATTGATAAATGTTCTTACCTTAGACCAAACAAAGAAGTGCAGAGAATATTCATACTATACTCTAATCAATGTCGCACCCACGATCAGCAGCCATGTCAACCATATTCTGCTTGATTTCCCATACAGAACTAATACTAATACAATGTAGCTGTTGTGAGTAGCAATTAGATTGAACAAAAAAAAACCAGTAAAGAGCACCACATCACTGTAATCCACCAGCCTAAAGTTAAATACAAGTAAACAGAGTGACAAATAGAGGCATACCCTTTGCATTTCAGACACAAAATAATCGGAGAGAGAGAGAGAGAATTTCTTTGGTTTGCCATTATACAAGTCATCCAAAGAAACCTTTAAGATATGCACCACATCTTCACCTTACTTCTGCCTTCTTATATGTGAAGGATAGTCTGCAAAATCAAAACATCCACAAGACAACAATGACAGAAAAATTAGTGTGGGCTTAACTTCGACAAAAGTCACACAAAATAAAGAGGAAAAACAAAACCCAGACCCAAAAATTTGTAAGTGCATCCTCACCCTTCCCTCACTTCTCCCACTTTTTTTGAAAAAAAAAAAAAGAACGAGGATTACACTCCTCAAAAAAGAGATTCTGAATCAAAGCAAGGGTCTCCCCAAACCAGAAACGGGTAAGATTAGTGCTCAAAGAAAAATGAGTCAGCATATTGGCTATTCTATTACAAAATGAGCCCTCACTTCTCACCCTATAACCCAGCCATAGTGAAACGAAAAATCCAACCCACAAAGCCTATTATAAAACAAATCCCAGAAACCAATCAATTGAATACCAAAAGTCATATCTTAACACATAATAATCTCCACACAACTACTCGAACTTTATAAATCAAAGAGAGAATTGATAGACTTATCTGAGTTCGAGGTCTTGTGAAACATCGTTAGAAAATAAAACACCTAAAATCAAATAGAAAATAATGTTGTACGAAAACACTCCAGGACCTTGTTGTTAATGGACTACACAACTACTACACACAAGTCACGCAAAGATAAAGCACGCAAACAAACCAAAAATTAAACACGCATACAAAGAACACAAGAATTTATAGAGATTCGACATTGTGCCTATCTCATCTTTGGTGATTCCCAAGAAATTCACTAGTAAGAAAGAGCCCATTTGGTTACAATGAAGAACCCCGCTTGCTCTCTCTCAAACCGTAGCTCTCTTTTCTCTCACCCTTGGCTCAAACCCAATTTGATATTTCAGTTTTCTCACGTTATGAAAACCTAGCCCTAAAGTGCCTATCTTAAGTACAAACTTAATACAGATAAAAGACTTAACCTAGCCCAAATAGGCTAGAAAAAACTCCAAGACTTGTAAAATACCAAAACACGATGAGCAGGAAAACACGCAGTGACCGGTCGCTTCTTTGTAGAGACTTGAATTCGATCCGGTACTTGCGACTGTTGATTCGGGGGTTTATGTGACTGGTCGGTTTCGAAACCAACTACTAGTAGCTTTTTGCTTCTCGTCCCTGATTCGAACTGTTTTATGAGAGCCAAGCTTCAACAATCTCCACCTTGGCGAGCCTTAAACACCTTGTGAAAACATTGACCTCTAGAAGCTCTTCAAACCTTTTGGAAATCGTTCTAGTACTTCCCAAGAGCTCCACCTCAATATTTAGCATGCAACAACATTGAGCAAGCTCAAACAATGTGTGAACTTCTTAGCTGTGACTGGCTTGGTCAAGCAATCCAAAGCGTTCTCATATGTATGAACCTTCTTTATTGCAATATCCCCATCGTTCACCTGTTTGTGCCTAATAAATCACGGCCATGAACTGACTGAAGGAGCCCCTTTTCCTCGGCCCTGGCACTCGCTCGAAGGACTAAAACGCGGCGTTTTGCCAGGATGCTTGGCCTTCTTGAAAGCAAAAGAAAAATTGCCAAGGCATGATCATCTCGGCCTAGATCATAGGCCGAGGCCGAGGCCGAACAAAATTACGGCCAAAGGTATTAAGAGTCAAATCATCACGTGATAGCAGGGCCCCATGCTTCATTTAATGAAGTAATGCCTCTGTTTATTGCAGCAAACTCACTGGCCACAAATAAGCATTTAATGCACGAGGGAAGGTGGGAAGTGACTGAAGTCAGGATTTGGTGATAGGAATCAGAATGATTAGACGCAGACATTCTCACAAGAATTCTTACAGCTTGAGAGATTGGGTGACTAACTATCAGAGCAATAAATGCGTCCCCATGGCCAGAAGTGCAGAACCCACGATCAGGGCGGCGGCCGAGATTCACCAGGATTTATGGGGTCACACCACCATACTTCACGATCCCAAATGTCGATTGAACTACCCACTTGCCCTAATCAGACTCCACTATGCAGGATTTCAGCCTCGATTACCCCTCCAGGAACTCTTCCTATAAATACAAGGCTCAAGACCACGTTCAAAGGGTTAAAACACCAAACCAAAGCCTCCCATGGAGCAACTTATATTTTCCTGTAATGCACTTTCAATATCTTTACTTGCTTTCCTAGGAGTAGTGTTAGATTGTAAGGGAAATCCATTCATCAATATATCATACGACCCTTGATTTTCAAGGCGCCGGAGCACCATCTTTGTTATTCGCTCATTCACCCCATATATCATACGACCGTCGCTCATTGAGCAGCGCGCCGGAGCACCGACTGAAACCCACCACCAACACCACCACTAAACGGCCTTGTAGCTCAGGCCGTGAACCTGACAGCCGAGATTAGTTCCTCTCTCGGCTACAATCGTTTGATTAGAAGACAAGTTCAAACAGGCGCACCACTTAACCATTTCCATCGACATCAACATCTCGACGCACGGTAGACCGTGCTAGCACGCCCGCACACAACCGCACCGCACCCAAAAGCAGGAAGCCGCGTGTCAACGCATATCCCCTCGACCCAGAACTCCTGGCCGTGAGATTTGCGCGGTAGACACTTTTGGCACGCCCAGTGGGACTCTTGTCAAAAACTCATGGTGGAAACTAGGGCACATGCAAAGCTCAAAAACAAAGCTGTCGAAATGACTTCTGAATCTCCTGAGTCCACCCCACCAATCACTATCACCGAGACCGAACACACGGTCGGGATCTCGGCCAGCGTTCCAGTAATGTCGGATCGCACGGCAGAGTCCATACAGGAACAGGCAGTAGTAGAGGAGCTGATGTCCAAGCAGGCCTACAGGATAGAAACATCCTTCATGGCCGCAATGGATAGATTCTCCTCAGAGCTATGAACGCTTTTCCAGGAGAGGATGCCGGCAACCTCGCCCGCGACACCTCCTAGAGCCGGACAAAGGAGCCAAGAGCGCGAGAGAATCGAGCCTTACGGCGAAAACAGCAGCCTCGGCGTCTCTGCCCACACCCAAGCATCAGGTTACTGCCAGCATTCGTTGCCGCCGATAAACAGCTGGGGGCAGTCCCAGCCCACATGGGCGAATCCTGGACCAACCTACTCGGCAGAGGCAGCGCGCGGACCACTCCATGCTTTGGCCGTATCACTAGGGCACAGCTGCCTCGCGCATCCTGCGATCCATCCACTCGGCCCAGTTCACACTGCGGCCGTCCAGACTCATCCTGGCCCAAGCAACGCGACTGCTGTCTCATCACAACAGTACGGTCAGAGCAATCTGACCGTCTCACCACCATTGCAGGCGTCGTTGTTTCCGTTGGGCTCTCACATTCACTACAGTTCGGCCATTCCAGCGGCGACGCACGCGCACCTTGGCCAAACCCATGGCATTCATCTGGCATCAACCAGCTCGGTCATACCGGCCAAGTCCCATGTCCCAGTGGCCCAACAAACAAGGCCGCAGAATGATGTGCAACAGGTCCCACGGCCGTGTGTGGCCCAGCAAGAAGCGCCACCTCAAGGGCTCCGACTCGAAGACGTCCGGCGAATGATCGAGGACGGCCTAGCCCAGAGGCGGCCAGACGCGCCACGATATACAAGGCCGTACCCGCCAGAAATCAACCGAATCCCCCTTCCCCGGAACTATCGGTTGCCAGAATTCATGCTGTTCTCCGGGGACGGGTAGACTTCCTCCATCGAACACATAGGCCGTTTCACGGCCCAGTGTGGAGAGGCCGATTCGGACGCCCAAAAGCTTCGTTTGTTTGTTCACTTCTTGACCAGCGCGGCTTTCTCATGGTTCATAAACCTTCCAGCGAATTCGGTGAGGGATTGGCCTGACATGGAAAGAATATTCCATGAACACTTCTATCAGACCAACCGAGAGATAACAGTCGCCGAGCTAGCTAGAATGAGCCAAGTGTCAGACGAATCACCCCGAGATTACCTGCAGCGGTTCAAAACGTGTAGGAACTAGTGCCGGACAAACCTGCCAGAGAGGGAATTTGTCAAGATGGCCGAAGAAGGGCTTGAATTCGAGTACCGGAAGAAATTCCAGGGACTCGAATTCCGGGACATGCATGACTTGACCAACAAGGTGGACAGATATGCATCCTTATTGAAGGAAGAGATGCAGAAGAAGACGGCTTCAAAAGGGACTTACTACAGAAATCCCATTGTCAGCTACGCCGAAGCAAACGGCCCCGCAGTGGCCGAGGGCGACGAAGTAGAGATAGGTTCGGTCGAAGTCAGCATAGACAAGCCCTTCGTCTGCAAAGGACTTGTTAAAACCAACAATAGCCGCACCAAAATTCCCGACGCCAAGTTCGCGACACGGGAAACAAAGGCCTATACTTTCGACTTAACAAGGGCAGAGGCTATCTTCGACCTGCTATTGGCCGAGAAAAAGGTCAAATTGTCCTTCGGCCACAAGATTCCGACGCCCGACGAGCTCAAAGGGAAGACGTTTTGCAAATACCACAGTTCTTGGTCTCACAACACTAACAACTGCATTGTCTTGCGAGACGTCATCCAGAAGTTGATAGACGAAAAGAAGCTCCAGTTGCCAGAGAAGATAGCCATGCAGGTTGACTCCAAGCCATTCCCTCCACCTGTCATCAACATGGTCGACGCCCAACTCCCGGCCGGGTATAGGGAAGCTCGTCGGACGGCGAAAGGAAAGGAGCCATTGGCCGAATTGGAGCCGTTGCTTTGCGAGCGATGCAAGTATGAGATCGGTCAGACCAGGCCATATGAGAACAAGAGGAAGGCCGTCGAGTCATCCCAACCAACCATGAAGAAATTTAGCGGTCGGTACGACCGTCGGCCTGCCAGCAGGACGGTTTTTGACCGACTGGGGGCACAAACCCCCGGTACCTTGACGGGCCCCAAGGACGAGGCCGCCCCTAGGCCAATAAAAACTTTCAAACCACCGGTCATACGGGATGACCGCTGGTACCATGCACGGCCTGGGGGCAGGGCCGAACCGCTGACAAAAACCCAGCTGAGGAGAATGCAGAGACAAGTTCAGTAGGCCAGAATACAGACAACTTAGGTCGAAGGTTCCAAGCGCCAAAAGAAAATGGCGGCTGCAGACGAGCCACCATCCACTCCAATTGTCCCCTCGGTAGCAAAAGTGGCCAGCACCAAGCCGCCAAGGACGTGGCGCCCTAGGCAGGATGAGAGTCCCCTTGGAACGACGGCCATTTCGGTTCAGCCGAAGGCCGCAGTCCTGGAGAGAACATACGAGGGTATTGTCGACATCTACCGCGGAAGGGACCCCCCCTTTTTCGGCAAACGGTCTGTCCTTTCTCAGGGAATTCCATAAGGATCACTCGGCCACAGACCTATACGGCATGACCCCTGAGAACCGCGAAATTGTGGAGTTGGCCCTCAGGAACACAAAGGTGGAAGGGCTCCTCATCACCAGCGGATCCGACTCGGCCATTAAGGCCATATACCAGGCGAACAGGGAAGCCAGAGCGAGGGGCATGCCAGGTTACCAGCCCGACCTCGGAGGATCGGAGGCTAAAGTCCCTTTCAGCAAGGGCAATTTAGAATATCTCCGTCAATATTTTACCATGACTCCGGCGGACACTATCTTTGGTTTGACGGCCGAGGAAAGGGCCCGAGTAAGCCGTTTGGACGATTACTTAATGGCCAGGGACACATTGGCTAAAGCCAAACGGGCCCTCGAGGAGGAGGTCGAAGCCTCGGACCCCCCCTGAGATCAAGGCATCCACAGGCGATATCCCGGGGGCCGGAAGGCCTATGATCGAGGGCCTCGGTGATCCTTTCTTTGGGCATGAGGCCGAAGACGACCCCACTTTAGGAATCTCCGACGAAGAATATGAGGGGATCCTCGGGATGGTCGAGGAAAAGGTCCTCACCAAAGACGGCTGCGTGGCCGAAGAAGAAGCTGGTAGGGGGAAACCCGCAGGAGCCGAAGGAGATCGGCATTAACATGGTCTTGGTGCTGCCATCCGAGTTTTCAGCCCCAGGCGGGCAGACCAACAGCTTAGATGATAACATGGTTGAGGAGCAGCTTGATCAGAGGCCGAAGACGAATGAAGAATTGTTGGCCGTGGCGTTTAACGAGGTAATACCTAGAGACGAGCCGAACAAATATCGACACCTCAAGCCATTATACATCTCGGCTCATGTAGAGGGAGTGCCCGTGTCCAAGGTTTTTCGTTGACTGTGGGGCGACGATCCACATCCTTCCTTATTCCCTAATGAGGAAGCTGGACAAGTCAAAAGAGGACCTTATCCCCAGCGACGTGGTCATGAGCAGCTTCGTCGGCGATAAATCTAAAACCATCGACGTGTTGCCATTAAAGATTACCGTGGCCGATCAGACAAGAGTCGCGGCCTTCTATGTGATCGAGTCCAGCGCCGACTACAATATTTTGCTCGGCCATGACTGGATCCACCAATCCGGGTGCATACCGTCCTCCCTGTTCCAACTATTATTCTTTTGGGACGGCCAAAAGGTGTCTATACACCCGGCCGACGAGAAACCTTTCGAAGCCAATGCCGTACAAGCTCGGATTTATGACGACGACGTTGGGTGGGTTGTCCTCACCGACCACGACGCAAGCGGCCGACCGACCAGGACAACGGCCCAGAAAATGCTGGAGTTAGGCGCCGAGAATGTTCGACAAGATTCGGCGTGCGAGGTATTGATCGACCTTACCAGCCTTTAGATGACGGACAAAGCCACTGAAGAAGAGGGAGCAGCGGCCGTGACCGACCTGCTGGAAAGGCTGTTGGAACATTGGGCAGGCGAATCCCTACGGCCAAACTCGCCGATCAACCTGATCGAGTTCCTCCATGAATCAGACGAGGCGGGCGCTCTGACCATTGAGGACCTAGAAACGGCACCCGCCGAGATGGAGGATGACTACCCCGAGGTCCAGGACCCTTTATTAGAAATAAATGTAGGGTCGGAGGCCGAACCACGGCCTCTTTTTGTAAGCCAACTTCTGAACCCGGAGATAGCGGCCGAGATTATCGGCCTACTCCATGAATATAAAGATTGTTTTGCTTGGGATTACCATGAGATTCCCGGATCGCCAAGAAGTTTGGTTGAGCACGAACTAAAAATCAAAGAAGGGTTTAAACCTTTCCAATAGTCACCGAGGCAATTCTCGACCGAGGTACAACTGAAAGTCAAGGAGGAAATTGAACGGCTCCTTAAAGCCGGCTTCATCCGGACGGCCCGGTACGTTGAATGGTTGGCCAACATCGTACCAGTTTTTAAAGAGGACTGGGGCTTTGAGGGTTTGTACTGATTACAAGAATCTAAATCTCGCAACCCCCAAGGACGAATACCCCATGCCTATGTCAGACCTCTTGGTAGACGGAGCCGCAAAGCATGAACTCCTATCTTTCATGGACGGCCATGCTGGTTACAACCAAATTTTCATAGCCGAGGAGGATTTCCACAAGACGGCGTTCAGATGTCCAGGCGCAATCGGAACTTATGAATGGGTGGTCATGCCGTTCGGCCTAAAGAATGCCGACGCGACATACCAGCGAGCTATGAACCTTATTTTTCATGACCTTATTGGCCGAACCATCGAAGTTTACATCGACGACGTGGTCGTCAAATCCCCATCTAGAGCTGACCATGTAGGCCACCTCAGGCAGGCTTTCGACCGAATGCGGGCCTACGGTTTAAAAATGAACCCAAAGAAATGTGCTTTCGGCGTCACCGCCGGAAATTGCCTCGGTTTCTTGGTTCACCAACGAGGGATCGAGGTGGATAAAAACAAAGCTACGGCCATTATGGCGGCCCCTCCGCCAAAGACCAAGAAGGAGCTTCAGTCCTTCCTCGGCAAGGTCAACTTTTTAAGGCAGTTCATATCCAATTTGGCAGGAAAAATCCGGCCGTTGACTCCTCTGCTCAAGCTAAAAGACACTGAACGGTTCGTGTGAGGGGCAGAGCATCAAGCGGCCCTCGACGACATCAAGAAATATCTATCCCAACCACCGGTCCTTATGCCGCCAAAAAGAGGGAAACCCTTGAGGCTCTATATTTCGGCTTCAGAGGGCTCTATCGGCTGCCTGCTAGCTCAAAACAACGAGTCTAAGCGAGAACAAGCTGTGCACTATCTAAGCCGCACCCTCAACACGGCCGAACTAAACTATTCACCGATCGAGAAATTGTGCCTGGCGCTTTATTTCGCGGCCACCAAGTTGCGGCATTACATGCTTCCTTCGGTCGTTCAGATCATCTCCAAGACCGATCTCATCAAGTATATGCTCACTCGGCCGATCATACGCGGCCGAATTGGAAAGTGGACGATGGCATTATCTGAATTTACCTTCCAGTATGTGGCTCAGAAGTCGGTCAAAGGTCAGGCATTGGCCGATTTCCTGGCTCATCACTCGGCTTAGGGGCAAGAAGAGGAGTTGGAGGTCGAGATCGGCATGGCCCGCATGGAAAAGAACTACTGGATCATGTACTTAGACAGTTCCAGTACCGAGGCCAGGTCAGGGGCCGGAGTCGTGTTCGAATCCCCTCAAGGGCAAAGATGGCAATTCGCATTCCAACTCGACTTCAAATGCACCAATAATCAGGCCGAATACGAAGCACTCATCATCGGTCTCGAGATTCTGAAAGAAATGAAGGCAACCCGTGTTTTGGTCTACGGTGATTCTCAGCTGGTGATTAACCAACTAACCGGGGAATACCAATGCACGAGCGAGAATTTAACCATGTATTATGTGACGGCCCTCAACACGGCCGATGAGTTTTCCAGAATTTCCTTTCTTCATGTACCGCGCGCCGAAAACCATGAGGCCGATGAGATGGCCCAGATAGCGTCAGGCGTAAACATCCCGGACACCGACCACGATCACGTGATAAGGATCGAGAGGCGCACCCTGCCAGCTTTGGCCGAACGTGGAATGGTGACGCAAGTGTCTTCAGCCGAGATTACCAACGAGGTCAACATGGCCGAAGCCGACTGGCGCTACCACATAGTGAAATATTTGCGTGACCCTTCCGGCAGCCATGAGAGAACTACACGTTTCCGGGCTCGGTGTTATTTGATTTATCAGAACGAGTTGTATCGAAAGGGATCAGACGGCTTGTTGCTTCTATGCCCCAGCACCGAAGACATTAAGGTCATTATGACCGAATCACACGAAGGGATTTGCGGTGCCCATCAGTCTGGTGTCAAGATGAGATGGCTGGTTCGGAGGCACAGTTATTACTGGCCGACCATTTTAAAAGACTACATAGAATATGCGAAGGGATGTATCAAGTGTCAAATCTACGGCCCCATACAGAGAGTACCGGCCGAAGCTCTCCACCCGGTTACCAAACCATGGCCTTTCAGAGGGTGGGCCGTGGATATCATCGGCAAAATCCATCCGGCCGCGTCCAACCAACATGCATGGATTTTGGTGGCGACCGACTATTTTACTAAATGGGTCGAGGCAGAGTCCTATCAGTCAATTTCTAGCGCACAGGTGGTCAGATTCTTTGAGAATCACATCGTCCACAGATTCGGTATCCCGGAAACCATCACGGCCGATAACGGCCCAGTTTTCGCATCGGTCGAGACTCGGGAATACACCGAAAGGATGGGAATCAAATTGGTTCACTCAACACCTTGTTACCCCCAGTCTAACGGACAGGCCGAGGCGAGCAACAAGGTAATCAAGGGCATCCTTGAGAAAATGATTGAGGAAAAACCTAGGGCATGGCACGACTTGCTCCCCGAAGCCCTTTGGGCTTACAGGATCTCAAAACGCTCGGCCACAGGCACATCTCCTTATGCCTTAACCTACGGTCATGACGCCATCGTTCCAATGGAGTTAAAGGTTCGGTCTCTTGGTGTGGCCGAACAACCTGAGCAAAAAGGGAAGGACTATGCACAAGCCATGGCTCAAGAGTTAGAAGATTTGGAACAGTCCAGACTCGATGCTTATAACCTAATGCAGGCACAGAAGCAGACCGCGGCGAGGGCCTACAACAGAAGGGTCAAACAGAAGACTTTCGCCGAGGGCGACTTAGTATGGCAAGCCGTGCTTCCTATCGGGACGAAGGACCCTCGTTTCAGCAAGTTCTCACCCAATTGGGAAGGGCCGTTCATTATTGAACGAATCCTTGGCCGAGGAGCATTTGAATTGAGAGACAGGGACGGGGAATGGCACAACTTGCCAATAAACAGCCAGTATTTGAAGAGATATGCCCCGTCATTGTGGGAGATGGCCGTGAAAGAGTTATAAGATTTACAATAGACAAAAGTGGAGTACGCAACACAACGAAGGTGAAAGAAAAATCATATTTCATTTTATTTATTTGAAAAAGGGGTCACATTTACAAGGAAACGGTCAGGCCATGACCGATTACAAATACACATTAAAAAAAATCACATCCTAGGTCTACGAACAACGGATTCACGGTCTTCTTGCTAGACTAACAGACGTTTTCTCCCTGAGGCAGTATCCCCGCCACCCATGTCGTCACCAGCCAAGGCCAGCCTGAAGCCAAGGCTTCGCTCCGGCTACGGTGAGGGCCGTCACTTCGGACATGGTAAGAGCAAGGGCCGTCACTCCGGACATGGAAAGCGCAAGGGCCGTCACTCCGGCCATGGTAAGCGGCCGACACTCTGGCCATGGTAAGCGGCCGTCACTCTGGACATGGTAAGCGACCGGGGTACTCAGCCGAATAAACACGGCCAAGTTAGAATCATCATACTGGGTCCTACCATCTTCATCAATCACATTGCAGTTTCTCCTCGGCCTCACAGGGAGGGAGGTCGTCTTCCTCCGGGGATGAGAGGGAATCTCGGCCGCATCTTGGTTTTGGCTCACGCCGACTTCCCAGGACGAAACGCGATTGGTAGACAGCAGGAGAGGAGGAACCATCTGGACCAGGCCAAACTGCCAAATCATGAGGTTCAGCAGATGTAGCTCCTTGGCTTTGGAAGGGCTACAATAAGGGCCATCAGAGCAGGTTGAGACGAAGAAGGATGAAACCCATGTTTCAAAGAAAGGCTCAAGAATGTTTAAGGCTGAGAAAACTGGGAAGGTTGGAGTGAGCTTTCGAGGAGCATAAACTCAAGGATTTTGGGAGTGTGAAGAAAAGACGAAGGATTGGGTTTTTATACTAGCACTGGAATCCAAAACAAAGAAGTATGATTCTCGTAAGACGAAACGGCCTGACAGCGCACTCAGAGCACGCGGGGATATGTCAGGAACCTGGGGGCCGCCGTTTGATTGGCATGGCAAAATGATGGCTCGCGCGAATTAAAAGCACGATGACGTGTCGAAAGCTCAGAGACCGTCGTTTCATTTGACGAGGCGAAGCGACGCCCTGGGCAATGATGGCCTACACGACGTGCCTGAAGCATTAATGCCCCAGTTGTCAATCACTTCAGAAGGAATGCAAAGGGTCCATCCCTTAGAATCCATTCTGCCCCTACCCATGCCGAGGCCGAAGAATCCAGGGATGTGGGGGCAATGTTTGTGCCTAATAAATCACGGCCATGAACTGACCGAAGGAGCCCCTTTTCCTCGGCCCTGGCACTCACTCGAAGGACTAAAACGCGGCGTTTTGCAAGGATGCTTGGCCTTCTTGAAAGCAAAAGAAAAATTGCCAAGGCATGATCATCTCGGCCTAGATCATAGGCCGAGGCCGAGGCCGAACAAAATTACGGCCAAAGGTATTAAGAGTCAAATCATCACGTGATAGCAGGGCCCCATGCTTCATTTAATGAAGTAATGCCTCTGTTTATTGCAGCAAACTCACTGGCCACAAATAAGCATTTAATGCACGAGGAAAATCCATTCATCAATATATCATACAACCCTTGATTTTCAAGGCGCCGGAGCACCATCTTTGTTATTCGCTCATTCACCCCATATATCATACGACCGTCGCTCACTGAGCAGCGCGCCGGAGCACCGCCCGAAACCCACGCCGGAGAGTCCAACGCCACATGTAGTAAAGTAACAGTAACTAAAATGTCCGGATCCTTTACCACACGCCGGAATAATCCCACTCCACGTGTGGTAAAGTAACCGGTATCCAAGTGAGTACATACGCCGGAAAATCCAACACCACGTGTGGCCCAACCAAACCATGTCCTACGTGCGCAGGCTGCCTTATCACACGCCGGATAATCCAATGCCACGTGTGATAAAGTACTAATATAACCAAGTAAGCCCACATGCCGGAAAATCCAACGACACATGTGGCTAGACCGAACCATGTTCTACACATGTGGACTGCTTTATCACACACCAGATAATCCAACGATCCATGTACTTTAATAATAATCATAATGGTATTAAATAATGATAAATAATAACCCTTAGAGATCCCATATCCTCATTAACCCAAATTAAATCAATTTTTAATCAAAACTCACTTATGCAAGAAATTCCATATTAGAAGAACAAAGTACACTTAAAAACAACGTCCACTCATTCCCTAATAATTATAGCTGAGACCCACAGCTCACCTTCACAACCCACCAATCAAGTATTTCATGCTCATCTATTCCATAACCTCAATTATCAAGAATTCAATAAGATACTATAAAATAGTCTCATAATTCCAACATAATCAAATAAATCAATTAACAGTCCAGACTTGTTTATAAGGTCGTTCTAGCACTTCTCGAAGGGTGGAACTACCTCAGTAGACTCACGGTCAACCGAGGGGTCAAATTGCCCAAACATGGTCAATCGGGCCCGCATGTCCCACGACCTCCGATTTCCAATCCGAAAGCTCCTACGGGTTCAAAAAAGTTTACTATACATGTCCTGCAAGTTTGGTCCGAAACGAACGGTCGGATCCCTCGCGATCGCACGATCGGATGGTTACTGTTTAACCTAATCTTTGAAACATTGAATCGAAGCATCTGGGGCTCCGATTCACGATCTGTGAATTCCTACACCATCCTAAAGGTGCCTAGATCAACATATTTGAAATTGGAGTTGATCCAATTGTCAGAACATAACGAACCCGGATAACACCTAATATGCATAATCTGATCGATGGTCAACCGATAACCAAATTCAAATTCGAGCATACCGTCGTGCTCGGGATGACATGGAGATTATTTTGGATCTAATGGCCCACTGCAAAGTGGCCCACGCACCGCCACATGCGCGGGCAGCTCGTGGGTGCCCAGAGGAAATTCAGGCGATCGGAAAATCTACAAAACCCCTGATCAAGACCTATACCTACATGAACAGAACAATGAGTGGAAGCAACTTTTGTTCTTGGACCATAGGCCAAAAATTGACCGGAACTTGCCAGAAACACGAGCCGAAAATCGGCCAAACCTTTAAGCGATAATTTGAGTTCCAAAACGCAAAAATTGATCCTAATCAACCCAACCATCAGTTAGAACACATTGAGAGGATGAAAAAGCATATATGGATCGAAGAAATTGGTGGCCGGAATCACTGGAATGAGCTCCAGGGAAGTTTTGAGAAAAACCGGCCAAACCTTCGCGTTTTCCGGCGAGCAGGCGTGGCGGTTGACGGCGGCTGAGGGGTGGGATGGAGAGAGGAGGTGGAGGCGGTTCTTTTGGTACCAGTGCTGTCGCCTGGGGTGGTCGGAGGAGGAGATGGTGGCCCAAAAACTGTTTGGATGAACAGTAACTCTTGGGGGGGGGGGGGGGGGGGGGGGTTCGTTGCACACAGAGGGAGAGGGAGAGAGAGAGGAAGAAGAATAAAAATATGATTTTTAAAAACCCTTTTTGAAATATTTACGATTGTGCCATTATGCTTCCTTTGATCGTAACTTTTTCATTTCAACTCCGATTTGAGCCCACTATGTGCCTACGAACTCGTATCGACGCTCTATACACAATAGTGCCATTTAATTTCCCAACATTCCTATCGGATTAAAAAGTGACCAAAATAACCCTATCCCCCGAGGACAAAATTGTAATTTCATAATTAAATAATAATAAATAAAATGAATAATTAAAATTGGGCCGGGATGTTACACCGGTCCTCCACCACAAGTGAAAACATACCCCGTAGTAGATTCCTCTAGTCTAAGTCCCCAGCAAAATCTGAATCCACATAACCTGACACACATGCCTTTCCTTATGGTCTTTAAAATATGATCCCAAACTTCTTAGTGCCCTTCAAATCCCAGAGAATCCACTTCATCAGTATTCCAATATTGTTTGCTCGGATTCGCCATGCATCTTGAGACCACACTAACAGCTTAAATTAAGTTGGGGCATGTGCAAATCATTGCATACATGAGACACCCTACCGCGCTTACATACTGAACTTTACTCATCTCATCCTTCTCCTTGTTACTAGGACAAACATTCTTGAGCACTTAAGCTAAAATGCTCAGCCAAAAAAGTAGACACGGGCTTGCAATCCAACATGTTGAATTTCTCAAGTACCTTAGATATGTACTTGCCTTGTGACAGACGCAACTTGCCCTTATCTTGGTCTCTCCTTATCTCCATTCCTAGGATCTTTTGTGCAGCACCAAGATCCTTCATGTGAAACTCCTTTCTAAGCAAAGTTTTCAATTCTTGGACCTTTGACATGTCTTGACATGCGATTAGTATATCATCCACATAGAGTAGCAATAGAATGATCTTCCCACCCTTGAACACATGAGAGTACACACAACAACCCAATTCATATCTTCTATACCCAATCCACATCATAGCGGTGTCAAAGCGCTTGTACCACTGTCTTGGCGATTGCTTGAGCCCATACAAAGACTTATTAAATCTCCAAACCTGATTTCCCATACTTGCTTCAACGAACCCTTGAGGTTGACTCATGTAGATGTCTTCCTCCAAGTCTCCATGGAGGAACGTCGTCTTCACATCCACTTGCTCCACCTCCATGTCCCATTGTGCTACTATGGAGAGCAACAACCGTATAGAATCTAGTTGAGGTTGACTCCTTCCTTTTGTAAGTACCCTTTGGCCACTCGACGAGCCTTGAATCTAGTTGGCTCTTTTTCATGTATCCCTTCCTTCTTCCGAAACATACACTTGTAGCTGATCATCTTCCGTTCTTTGGGTTTAGGAACCAACTCCCAAACGGAGTTCCAGTGTAGAGATTCCATCTCATCCATCATAGCACCCATCCAACTTTCCCACTCTGAACTCTTAACTGCTTCTTGGAACGTGGTTGGATCCCTTCACTCATGCTTAAAGCATAGTCAACTGCGTCTGTCTCCCATCCAAACCATTTAGGGGGTTTCATGGTTCTCTTGGGCCTGAACCTAGCTAATGATGGCAGCTCCACCTGATTCTGAGCCTCTTCTTTATCTTCTTCTTGAGTTTGTTGTTGTTGTTGCCCAACTTCCTCTGCCTCAGTATCGGACTTCACCACCTTATGAATGTCTTCAATCAGCTGCACTTGTGGTGTATCTCAAAGCACCCTCCATGATGGAATTGTAACGGTTGTCCTTACTCCAACAACATCCTTCATCACCTCTAGTTCCTTCATCAAAGCCAAGGAATATGCACCCAAGAGACTTCGGTTTCAACTTGGTTCTCTCATCACTAGGTATGAGAGCATAGACATTGCATCCAAGTACTTTAAGAGTAATATACTAAACATATTTATTAGACCATACCTCTTTTGCACAATTGACATCAAGATATTTTGATGGCGACCGGTTAACCAAATAGAGAGCGTGGTTTAACCGCCTCCGCCCAAAATGCCTCTGGCAAGCCGGCATGAATCCTCATGCACCTCTCACGCTCCATGAGAGTTCGATTTATCCTCTCCATGGGTCCATTTTGTTGGGGCATCTTCTTCATGGTAAAATGTCTCTTGACACTCTTGCTCTTCCAAAACTCAAGAAATTTGCTGTCTTTATATTCTCCTCCATTGTCACTCTTTAAGATCTTGATCTTCCTTCCCGTAAGGTTCTCTACTTCCGCATTCCATTCCTTGAATTTGGTGAAAACCTCGGATTTATCCTTTATGAAATAGACCCATATCTTCCTAGAAAAATTATCCAAGAACGTGACGAAGGAGCAAGCTACACCCAATGACTTGACTAGCGTGAGCCCTTACACATCTGAGTGAATATAATCAAGCCCTCCCATGCTACTATTCTCTTTGTATTACTGCTTGAATGTCATATTTGACTGCTTCCCCATGGGACAATATTTGACTGCTTCCCTAATTCTTCAGAAACAAAACTAAACCTACTTTGCTCATCTTCTT